>OZ020308.1:14954271-15087052 GCA_963971305.1 Arcuatula senhousia
TTACCGAGACCTGCAGCAGGTTTCTTTAACGTGCGAGGAACGTGACATTTTTCCCAACACGGTGTACCACTATGGTTTGCGGTCAGGTTTTCCGCATTATCGCCTGACGACCCCGCATCTCCCGATGTCAGGGCTGCCCCATTCAACCACCTGGGGCACACATCCCAGTCGCTTTGTGGGCAAAGCGGCCTGACCCGATGTCAGGTTTCTGAGCGCTCTTTAGTGGACTTTTACCGACAAGCTTAGCGCTGCTGCGGGCCTATTCGCCACCCGGAACCCGCACGGGTTGGAAGAATTACGTGTAGACTGGTGTAAGATGAGTAACGAGTAGATGGTGTATGATAAGTAACGGGTAGACTGGTGTAGGATGAGTAACGGGTAGACTGGGGGTAGGATGAGTAACGGGTAGACTGGTGTAGTGTGAGTAACGGGTAGACTGGTGTAGGATGAGTAACGGGTAGACTGGTGTAGGATGAGTAACGGGTAGACTGGGGGTAGGATGAGTAACGGATAAATTGGTGTAAGATGAGTAACAGGTAGACTGGTGTAGGGTGAGTAACGGATAGACTGGTGTAAGATAAGTAACGGGTAGACTGTTGTAGGGTGAGTAACGGGTAGATGGCGTAGGATACGTAACGGGTAGACTGGTGTAAGATGAGTAACGAGTAGATGGTATATGATGAGTAACGGGTAGACTGGTGTAGGATGTGTAACGGGTGGACTGGTGTAGGATGAGTAATAGGTAGACTGGTGTAGGATGCGTAACGGGTAGATGGTGTAGGATAAGTAACGGGTAGACTGGTGTAGGATGAGTAACGGGTAGACTGGTGTAGTATGAGTAATGGGTAGATCGGGCGGGTAGTTACATGGCAAGAGATTACGATGTACCCGGCACCTTTTAAGCAGGGCTAAATAAAACAAGAACAGAATTTCTGAGTCCCCCGCCGAGCGTACAAAATTCTAAGTCCGCTCTCTAAACAGGAAGTAGGTATGCGACAGACATGAAAACACATCCCACCATATGAGACCCCAACCTGAAGCTACATACACAATATCAAAAGCTTAGGATTATTAGTAGCTTAGAAATCTGTTACGAAAAATTTTCCATTTTTGACCCTAAAAATTCTAAGCCGGCATTTTGAACAGGAAGTAGGTAAGCGACAGACCTGAAAACGCATCTCACCATATGAGACCCTACATGAAGCTGCATACCAAATATCAAAAACCTAGTTTTTTTTTTCATTTTTGACCGTAAAGCTCTTTAAACAGGAAGTAGGTAAGCGACAGACCTGATACGCATCCCACCATATGAGACCCCTACATGCAGCTGCATACCAAATATCAAAAGCCGAGGATTAATAGTAGCTGAGAAATCTGTTACGAAAAAAAAGTGTGAAGGACGGACGGATGCACGCACGGACGGACGCTCGACATTGGTGTTCCATTTTATTGTTTTTAATAAAATAAATAACAAAAAAAATACCTGCCTCATGTTTCAATGTCAAATGTTACCTCATCTAGTTTTTGGGCCAAAAAAAACCAAGGAAGTAGAAACCTGCCTCACTCATCTGTTTTGAAGAAAAAAATGGCATGAGAATCTTAAAATAAATTCTTTAATAAAGTTTATAGCCTTATGTACCACAAGTACATGAGCCTGAAGAGACCTTTCAGGACATTTAGTCTACCAGGTCTCAGTCTTGTAAAAGATTTTCCATTGCCAATAATGTTAAACAGGGTTGGAATAAAAAAATTCTAAAAATTCTAAAAATTCTTCAATCAAACGTTCAAGCATATGCTGTACTTTGGGAAAGATGAAAAAATCATTTCATGCAAAGAAAACCATATGAAGCCACGAAGTTTTTCAAGATAACTAACCTCAAAGTAAAAGTCGCATGTTTTCCACTTTCATTTCACTGTTTATCCTTGGCCGCACCACCCATAGAAAACAGCATATCCCTACATTTTCCCTTTTCTAAAATGCTACCAATTTTTTTTTCAAGTAAAATAATTATATATCTTTTAAAATCAATGTCAAAAATTGTACATTTTCAAATATGGGATGCGGAGAAAACAAGAGGCTCCCAGGAGCCTGAATCGCTCACCTGGTCTTGATGTCAATCCTATGAAGAACTTTGTAAAACTAAATAAGCTGAACATTTATGCAAGCAACAGCTTTTTCTCTTTCAGCAATAGTTTTCATTCTGTAGGCCAAAATCTATAGAGACCTTTGTTTAGAGCTTAATGAACTGAACACTAAAGCAAGCAACCAATTTTCTTTTTCTGCTATAGTTTTCATTATATAAGCCAATGAATGCTTTTGTTGAGCTTAATGAGCTTAACATTTAAGCAAGCAACAGCTTTTCTCTATCTGCAATAGTTTTCATTATACAGGCCAAAAACACTATTTTTCGCCTTTAAGGGGCTGTAACCCCTATTAAAGGTCATCAGACAACTTCGACCCATTAGAGACTTTTGTAGAGCTAATTAAGCTGAACATTTGAGCAAGCAAAAGCTTTTCTCTATCTGCAATAGTTTTCATTCTATTGGCCAAAAACACTATTTTTCACCTTTAAGGGGCTGTAACCCCTAATAGGGGTAATCTGACAACTTCGACCTTATGGAGACTTATGTAGAGCTAATTGAGCTGAACATTTAAGCAAGCAAAAGCTTTTCTCTATCTGCAATAGTTTTCATTCTACAGGTCAAAACAGTATTTTTCGCCTTTAAGGGGCTGTAACCCCTATTAAAGGTCATCAGACAACTTCGACCCATTAGAGACTTTTGTAGAGCTAATTAAGCTGAACATTTGAGCAAGCAAAAGCTTTTCTCTATCTGCAATAGTTTTCATTCTACAGGTCAAAAACACTCTTTTTCGCCTTTAAAAGGCTGTAACCCTTATAAGGGGTCATCTGACAACTTCGACCTTATGGAGACTTATGTAGAGCTAATTGAGCTGAACATTTAAGCAAGCAAAAGCTTTTCTCTATCTGCAATAGTTTTCATTCTACAGGTCAAAACAGTATTTTTCGCCTTTAAGGGGCTGTAACCCCTATAAGGAGTCATCTGACAACTTCGACCTTATGGAGACTTTTGTAGAGCTAATTGAGCTGAACATTTAAGCAAGCAAAAGCTTTTCTCTATCTGCAATAGTTTTCATTCTATTGGCCAAAAACACTATTTTTCACCTTTAAGGGGCTGTAACCCCTAATAGGGGTAATCAGACAACTTCGACCTTATGGAGACTTTTGTAGAGCTAATTGAGCTGAACATTTAAGCAAGCAACAGCTTTTCTCTATCTGCAATAGTTTTCATTCTACAGACCAAAAACACGAATTTTTGCCTTTAAGGGGCTGTAACCCCTATAAGGGGTCATCTGACAACTTCTACCCTATGGACACTTTAGTAGAGCTAATTGAGCTGAACATTTAAGCAAGCAACAGCTTTTTTCTATCTGTATTAGTTTTTATTTTAGAAACCAAAAACATGAAAAAATGCTATTTTTCACCTTTAAAAGGGCCGTAACTCCTAAAAGGGGTCATCTGAGATCTTCGACTCAATGGAGACTTTTGTAGAGCTTTTGATGCTGAAGCAGTAGTGTGGCATCAGATTTCATCTATCTCTTATACTTTTTGATTTACAAGCCGAAAACAGTAGTCTGACCCCCCTGGTCTATTTTTAGTAACGGTGGCCATGTTTTTTGACCGATCAAAAATCGAAACACAAGTTTGGTGCAGGACACCCTTAGGATCAATCATACCAAGTTTCATTGAATTCTGTTCAGTAGTTTCAGAGGAGAAGATTTTTGAAAAATTGTTAACGGACGACGACGACGACGGACGCCAAGTGATGGCAATAGCTCACCTGGACCTTTGGTCCAGGTGAGCTAAAAAGAGAACAAGAGGCTCCCAGGAGCCTAAATCGCTCACCTGGTCTTGATGTCAACCCTATATTTTGTAGAGCTAAATGAGCTGAAGATTTAAGCAAGCAACAGTTGTTTCTTTATCTACTATAGTTTTCATTCTATAGGCCAAAAACACGAAAGACCGTTATTTTAGGGGCCATAACCTCTATAAGGGGTCATCTGACAACTTCAACCCTATGGAAACTTTTGTAGAGCTTTATGCGCTGAACATTTAAGCAAGCAACAGCTTTTCTCTATCTGCTATAGTTTTCATTCTAAAGGCCAAAAACATGAAAAAGGTTATTTTAGGGGCCGTAACCCCTATTAAGGGTCATCTGACAACTTCAATCCTATTGAGACTTTTGTAGAGCTAAATAAACTGAACATTTAAGCAAGCAACAGCTTTTCTCTATCTGCTATAGTTTTCATTCTATAGGCCAAAAACATGAGAAAGGTTATTTTAGGGGCCGTAACCCATTTTAAGGGTCATCAGAGGACTTCGATCCTATGGAGACTTTTGTAGAGCTAAATGATCGAGCTGAACATTTAAGCAAGCAACAGCTTTTCTCTATCTGATATAGTTTTCTTTCTATAGCCCAAAAACATGAAAAAACATCATTTTAGGGGCCATAACTCCTATAAGGGGTCATCTGACAACTTCGACCCTATGGAGACTTTTGTACAGCTAAATTAGCTGAACATTTAAGCAAGCAACAGCTTCTCTCTATCTGCAATAGTTTTCATTCCATAGGCCAAAAACATGAAAAAACATTATTTTAGGGGCCGTAACCCCTATAAGGGGTCATCTGACAACTTCGGCCCTATGGAGACTTTTGTAGAGCTAAATGAGCTGAACATTTAAGCAAGCAACTGCTTTTCTCTATCTGCAATAGTTTTCTTTCTATAGGCCAAACACATGAAAAAAACATCATTTTAGGGGCCGTAACCCCTATAAGGGGTCATCTGACAACTTCAACCCTATGGAGACTTTTTTAGAGCTAAATGAGCTGAACATTTAAGCAAGCAACAGCTTTTCTCTATCTGCAATAGTTTTCATACTATAGGGCAAAAACATGAAAAAACGCTATTTTTCACCTTTAAGGGGCCATCTGACAACTTGGACCAAATGGATACTTTTGTAGAACTTTTAATGCTGAAGCAGTACGGTGGCATCAGATTTCATCTATCTCATATTCTTTTTGATTTACAAGCCAAAAACAGTAGTCTGACCCCCCTGGTCTATTTTTAGCAACGGCGGCCATGTTTTTCGACGAATCAAAAATCCCCACATCAGTTCTGTGGGGGGATACCCTAAGGTACCATCAGACCAAATTTGGTTTGATTCTGTTCAGCCGTTTCAGAGGAGAAGAAGTTTGAAGAAAAGTTAACGACGACGACGACGACGGACGCCAAGTGATGGCAATAGCTCACATGGCCTTTGGCCAGGTGAGCTAAAAATAGGGACTATATTATTGGCATCCATGTTTTGACCTGGGCGTGCACCCAGGAAGTAACAATCTTTTACAAGACTGGTACCTATATATACAAGCCCTCTTGACCTACGTATGTATAGCTTAGAACTATAAACACCATAAAATTTACATTTCTTGATTTTTTTTATTAAAATCAAATAAATAAAAATGATACAAAATAGGCAATACAAATTTCTAGGTAACCTTTAAAGGTAGTTGGTAGAAATGACAAAAAAAATATATCAACTATACCAAAATGTCAAAAATAGAGAAAATAAAGGAAACAATTCTATCAAAAATAATGTAAGGGAGTATATATACATTTCGTTTTTATATGAACATATATCTAAGCACTTATCACAATAAAAATGTCATTTAAGAACATTTAATATTCATTTAATTTCTTTCCTTCATGTGTACGCATGTTTGTATTTCATTAAAGGAAACAGATGTTAAAATAAAAAAATCCATGAAACAAAAGGTTTGAACAACAAACATACCGTGGAAAAATCTTTGTTAAACCATTTTTACATAGAAAATAAACTATTCCTGTTTAGTTATATGTTGTTCTATGCGGGGTTCTATGATGCCATTTTGCGTTCCGTTTTTTTGTTGACCACTACTGTGGTTTTTGGACCTACCACTTCTAGACCATCCTTTGATGACGTCAGATTTAACAAGGCGCCAAAACAAGATAAAGTTAATGACGGCACCAGTAGTCAAAGTAAAACAGAATGTTAGGATATAAACCAATGGCACTCTGTGGAAATCTAGATAGAGCCCGGCAAAAATACGTGCTATAGGGAACAGTCGAAAAGTGACGAATGTAAACAAATTGATAATTGACACAGACTGGAAAAGCCACGTACGGTATCCGACATTGCACATTTGAAGTAGTTTGCGTAAGTGGAGGAATATACTATTAATTTCTGCCATTAAAGCAATCACATTATATCCTACACATCTTTTGGTGATGAAGTTGTAGACGAATGATGTAACAATCTGAAACAAGACGATAGTACAGTTATTGGAACTAAAATGAAAAAGTTAATGTTGGAAACGATTGTTCCATTTGAAGGTTGTTGTCTTCAGGAGAAAAAAAAAACAACCCTTAGATCTCTGAGATAAGCATATATTATAGATGTTTGTCATTGGTTTCCTGTATTTAACCGTTTCAAAGGAACTATTGGTTTGCGGCAGTTCTGTTTTATCGAGCAGGAACTGCTTATTATTTCGAAGTACCTGTGTTCTTTTCGGATTTAGTTAAAAGTTTTGCATTGTCTCCTAGTTTTATCTTTGTTTTTTTTACGGACTTCGACTTCTCCTTTTGCAAATTCCTTGTTTCTAACTTTTTTGATTATTTATAGCTTATTTCAAATCAATGACAGAACAGAAAGTCATACTTTCTACTCCAATCTATGGCAAGTACATATGTAGCTGATTTCGTCATTAAATGCAAACACTCATGTTTAAGTACCAGAGAAGTTAACAATCAAGCTACATTGTTTTAAGAGATACATGTGAGAGGAGCTTAAAGACTGTAGATGTTTAAACTTATAAAAGTATGATTGTTTACTCACTATAACGTGATGGAGACCTATCTCCCAATGTTCTCGTAGTCTTTTATTTTGAACTAGATCTATAAAGTCGTATATAAAGTAACCTAAAAAGCAAACAGATACTTTGTTATCGTAGTCAGTTAAGGGGGTTAATTCTAAAACATTACATTGTACATGTATAGCTGTTTGTCAACTTCACTACATTTTATTCAATTTGCAGGAACCGCTTACTCTTCCGGAGCACCAGAGTTCACGCTTGTTACGTCTTGAGTTTTCCGGAGCACCAGAGTTCACGCTTGTTACGTCTTGAGTTCGCGGTGTTGATTCCTGTTCGGTTGATCATTTGTGTTTTGTGTTTCCTCGTGCTGTTCTTGTTTGTGTTTAGCGGTTTTGTCGTTGCACTTTCGGACTTCTGACACTCGAATGTCCCATTGACAGTGACTCTGCTTCTATCAACCTCATTATGCATCAAGTTTTGTTTCTTAATTTAAAGCTGGTACATAAACTCGTACTCGACAACAGACTAAAATACGACCTATCCAGCAATTAAAAATGACATAATATATGCAATGAACTATTATCTTTCAGACATAAAAGGAGACACTTTGTACAAATCTTTGTAAATGTACTTTAAATTGAACTATATTGCATTGTGTCAATTTACAAACATGGCAAAGATCGTAAATAATCGTCTCGTTATCTTTTAAGGGTTAATAAAACGAACATTATTATAAATTTCGCATTGTTGTACAATTTTGGAACACATACAGTTTGTATAAAACGCTGTTGGTAGATTACACGCATTTTTGAGGTTCTTTCCACAACAGAATCCTCGTTAGTGTGTTGCACTTTCAAAGTCACTTGGCCTCGTTTAGCATTTTTCTTTGTATCCAAAACGCCATCGAAACCCCCACTTAGCAATTTAAAACATAAATTCATAAAAAATTAGAAATAAAGGTATAACAAAATTACCGAACTTGGAGAGCCCGAAAGAATGGTTATACGTGATATTTACCAATATGAGTTATTGACCACCTCTAGATAGCTTTAACAACATTTAGGTCAAACAAAAATATATGCCTGTTAAGGGTTTCCATTTTGTCTGCCTATCCGAGCCCATTTTATTCATTTTTAAGGCAAAATGTCGCGAAAAGTTGTAAATCTGAAAATCCCTCCCATAGGCATGATATGGCTTTATATAGAATTATTTTTAAAAATAAAATGATTTTGCATACCTGCCCTCTTTTTTCAAACAATGAAACAAACATATATTTTGTTTTGGCCTTATATGTTTATGACGTGTTTAAGTTTGTTGTGTACTTTCATATTATCACTTCTCCAAAGTTATACATACCTGCTGAAAATGGTATCAGTAAATAACTAAAGTTGTTAATAAATTCAACGGGATCCCACAGCAGATCTGGATACAAAACAATACTGAAAACAGAGCAAATACATGTTAAACTTTATGAAACAGATTCTATTGATTGCAAGATCCTCCTACAAAGAGGCAAACTTCTTTTTTTATAAATAAGCACATTTGTTTTGAAGTGAGTTTTGTACTTTTTACATTATATTTTTCACTGTGTTATGTTTATCAAAATCACGACAATTTTTTACTTAATTAGGGTACTTGTTCCCATCTGAACCTTTATTTTCCTCCTCTTGTTCTGAAAATTTGTAATTCTAAACTGAAAATGAATGAAAAGGCCTGCTCTCTAACAACCAATGCACCAATATAGGGTCTGTTGTTATATGGTCTTGCTTTATGACGTCTATTTGTTTTGCATCAGTGTCTCCAGTTTTTTTTTTTAATAGTATCAATCTTTATTTGTCAAGAAATCAACATTTAAATGATTTGTGACATAATTATATACATATATGACAATAAACAAAAAAAGACAACATCAAGTCTTTGAGTCTCCTGTCCTCAGTTCTGATGACTGTTTTATAAAGGAGGCAAGACTCTGAGTTTGCCTAAAATTTGTTGGGGATAATATTTTGGTTAAATTATAAAACTTGAAACATTTGAGTGTCCCCTTTCGCGTGTTTGAAGTTTATAGACCCTTAATATAAATAGCTGCAACTAGCGACGGATCGAAGAAATTTTGCTAGGGTAGGGTTTTATGACTTACCAGGGAGGGCCCAAGCGTATTTTGGCTTAAGCAATTTCCTATATATTCAAACAAAAACTCATTTCAGAAGGAGCCGGGCTCACAGTCCGACTCCATCCTAATTCGCCACTGGTTCAAACAACTAGTAATATATTGCATATGATAAAAGATTTTCGATCAAAAAATAAAATTATTTAGAATTTACTTACCACAGAAAGTCCCATCCTCCACAGACGACTCCGTGAATCCAAGAGACAAAAATGTTTCTCCATTTCCAGAACTCTACCGAGGCCGAAACAAAACGGGGTTTTCCGAGCACGGTTAGAGCTCCGCCTAGGATGTAAAATGTTATTATTGTTGATACACACACAGCTGTGGCTTGCCATATACTGACAGAATCCATTCCACTTTCTGCTAGTATCTCTGCCATTGAGGTCCCTAGCAACACTTGTCTTCATGCATGAAGCACCTATTGACGTTCGCCAGGTCTAAAGCAATGTTTTCTATTGATTATTGGGTTTGCTTTGTCGGAATAAAATTCTCCAGGAAAATTCAATGTATGTAAACACAGACTAAAACACTTGTCCCACCATGCGGAAGAAAAAATTAATAAAACATGTACAGTGTGATTGATTTACTGTTATGTCCCTGTGACCTCTAAAATCGATGCTTGCATGTATATTAAGCATAAAACTTCTCGGCAATCGTGATTGTATATCATGAGGAACAATGTAACACTAATCACACGTGTTTGTGATCAGAATTATCACACGGATGTCGTCTCACTACAGAGTAGAGGCACAATAGAGGGATTAGAAAAATAATACATTTTGTTTCCTATTCATTATGTTAAATGGACGTAATATTGATACGATTACAACAATCTGTTCCGCAAGAATGAAGCTCGTATAATTAAATGATTACATGAACACCAGATTATGGACACAAACCTTTGTAAATGATGTTTCAAGTTAAACGTGACCTACATGCCCATGCATAGACTAGCTGCAAAGAGTAATTCCCGAACAGTTCACATAAAGTTGCTTTTCTTAAACCGTGCCCAAGCTGCACAATTTCGGTTACATTAGAGATGAACATGAAAGATGTACGTGATAAAATGAACATGAAGTGATGATGAAGTGGGGAAAATGGGGACACATATGGACAAACTACCTAAAGGATGAGACGGAAAAGGGAGAGATTTGAAAATTTAGCCTCTTACTGGTCCATACACACAGCAGGTTCTTTAACGTGCCAGGAACGTGACATTTTTCGCAACACGGAAACAATTTCAAGGGAATATGTTTGGTGCGGCAAGAAAAGAAATAAACAAGTTAACTTAGAAGACAAACTATGTTTAATAAATTAAATCTACATATGCAACGAATTTTGAATCCCAATAATTGTATGCAACTTTATATAATAAAAAATAGGGTCCATTTTGGTCAAAATGTTCCCAAAACTATAACTCTATATGCTAATGTTCTTTTTGTTGTTTCTTAATGTTCTTATTAGTTAATGTTTTTTTTCTGTATATGTTTTGTATTTTACACGTTTTTGAAAAAGATTAATGTATATATTCGGTTTTTCAATTTTGTGATTAAAATAATTAGTGATTCGAAGCACAAATCTTTTCTGTTTTTACGAAACTATTACACGGATGATGCTCTGGACATTCCATAAACTAGATGGAGCAGACGGAACGTTGCTACACAAGAAGGGAAGGTTTACGATTGGAAAGTTGAAATCGTCACGTTTTGTAATATAAGAGCTTTGTACAAAATCTCCATGTACAATCTTTTCTGTCTTTATGACCTCAAGTTTCTAAGGATATTAAAAATATATACTAGTACATATACAGAGCTAAAACACTACGAAAGCCATTGAATGGTAAACGCGTCGGGCTTCTTACTCCCAAGGTTCGGTTTAAAAATTTCGAAATTTACAATGAATAAGACCGGAGGCTTAGCCTAGCAAAATTAATTCCTCTGATGTCTTAAGCTTATACTCTTATACAATCTTCTGTTTTTTTGTGATAGGTTTCTTTATTTCTGTCTAATCAAGTTGTCGAGTTATCTCGTCCTTGGGTATATTTCACAAGTTTCGTCCCCGTCGCAACGCGGAGCGGGGACATAGAAATGCCGGTATCCGTCCTTGCAGCGTTTTCGTCACATTTTTTTTTCGTAACAGATTTCTAGGTAACTATAGGAGTCTTATATGGTGGGGTGCGTTTCCGGGTCTGTCTCTTACCTATATTTTGTGTTAAAGGGGCTGCCTTAGTAAGGGTCGATCAACAATGGAAATTTTCGTTAAAGATTTCTCAGCTACTATTATTCGTAGGCTTCCGATATTTGGTATGCAGCTTCAGGTAGGGGTCTCATATGGTGGGATGCGTTTCTAGGTCTGTTGAATTTTTAAGGGTCCAAAAAATGAAGAAAAAAAATCGTAACAGATTTCCCAGCTACTATTATTGGCATGCCCTTCAGGTAAATATAGGGGGTGGGGATTCAGGACTGTCGCTTATCTACATCCTGTTAAACGAAAGTTGCGGTCCTGTAAAAGAATCGATTCCTGTATACAGCTGTATTTAAAAGGCAGTCTTTAAAAATTAGTTTATTATGCGAGTTGATGCATTTCCTGAGGTGAGTCATATATGCGGCACACCTATAGAAAATGACTTAATTTCCCTTCAGTTGTATTTGCCAGGCAGTCATTTGAAATGAGTCTCAACTATTATATGAGTTGATGAACCGAGAACGTTTTTATCTTTTAATTTTTAGATTTAATTTCTCTACAGTTGTATATATCAGGCACAAGGACTTGGTCCCCTCTATTTTGTTAAAACATGCGGTGCGAAAAAAAACCCCGAACATTGACTCTTAACAAAATATTGATAGAGGGGAGCAAGCCCCTGTGTTTTTTTTTTTGTACTGCACATTGACTCTAACAAAATATTGATAGAGGGGAGAAAGTCCCTGTGTATACTATTAGGCAGTCATTCGCAATGAGTCTTATTATATTATGCCGGAGTTGATGCATTCACTGAGGCAAGTCATTTAAGTGTAATAGCTAGAACGTTTTTATTTTTTAACAGCCGATTCCATGCGACCTCAATCATGTTCTTCAACGACAACTCATAAAGATCATTTGTATGCTCCATCTGTGAAAGTAGGGGCCTATAGTATCCGGGTCCGGGTTAAAGTTTTGGTTAAGATCCATATCTCAGTAAAATCTTTACCAAAACTTTAACCCGAGTCATTCATGCAGAAAATGTAGGTCAAGGTGACCCATTTTTGGTAAGAATGCTGGTTACTATCCAAGATGTACCCACTGACAATAATTATCATCTCTCTATCACTTGCATTTACTGAGATATGGATCTTTACCAAAACTTTAAAAAGAGTCATTCCTGTGGAAATATAGGTCAAGGTCACTTAATTTTGGCACTGATACTGACTACCATCAAAGATGTACCCACTGACCAAATATCATCCCTCTATGATGTTAAGTTCCTAAGTTATTGACAAAACAAAAACCAAATAATGAATAAGTTTGCAAAATATAATTAATATGTTAATGGGTTATCACCAGCTTTCTTTCTCATTCATTTATAAAAAAAAATAATAATGCATAAATATAGAAAAATATTTGTGTGTGAAAAGGATGCTGAATGTTTTAACAAAAAAAATTGTTTATTTCTAAATTCTATCTTTCTCAAATAAGGATATATAACTTGCATAAAGTTTTCTAGTTTTTCGTTTTCTACTTTTGAGATCAAAATCATGTACTGGTATATGCCAGCTGACTCATCGAAATAGAGCAAAATTTTATAACAACTTAATCACAGGGACATGCTCCCCTCTATCAATATTTTGTTAGAGTCAATGTGTGGTCTGCCAAATTTTACAAAATTGTCTGAACGAAGCCCGATTTTGAAGCTGAAATGCAATGAATAACGATTAACTTGGGTGTTTTGGAAAGGAAAATCATATGTAAAACGAATCATATGAGATCAATGATTTATTAAAAGAAAAATCGAATTAAAGAAAAGGGGGGTGGTGAAAGTAGTATCTCCCTTGTGTTTTTTTCGTGCCGAACATTGACTCTACCAAAATATTGATAGAGGGGAGCAAGTCCCTGTGACTTAATATTGAAATTTTCTCACTTTTTATCAGAAATATTAACAGGTTAAAGTCGGGCCGAGTTGTCCCAGGCAGACTTGTCCTCGGGTAGGAGTTGTCTGGCATTCTATGTAAGTACCTATGATTAAACAAAGCAAACACCCTTCTTAAAGCTCAGTTTGCCTCGGGGATTATAAACCAAACTTTCTGTCAGGGGTTCATTTGTAGTAAGGGTGATAAACATCCTTGAGGGTCGGTAGGACCTCTTGTGGGACAGCGGGAAAGCCCATTTATTTCAAACGGAATTTAGCCATTTTCATTTTTCGGGATGCGGGAATCACACATTTATTTTCGCGGGAATCCGGGATTTCTTCGGGATCATACTCCCTCCTACCCCCCCCCCCATCCTTGCTAAAGTCTCATCAACATGTTTATAGAACTAGGGATTAATATATTTTTTTTATGGGAACTCAACACCAAAACAACATCATATAAAAAACCTCTATGAATAGCAATCAATATCATAAAACAATGGTTTTATTAGCATAAATATTTGATTTCATCAAAAATATCTTCAGCAAAACATAACAAAAGCAATCACAAAAAATATGTTCTAAAATTTGGTAACCAAAAATGTAAAGATAGATATACAAAACTATACAAAATTTACTATCTATGATTAATATTAAAGGCTGTCTGAAAGATGGCCTATTTACAGTTTCTTTACAAATCAAGTTAACTGATACAAGTTGCTCTAGAAAACAGTACTGTTGATATTTTATATAGAACTGACTTGAGGACCATAATGTGAATAGAACAGCAATTAAAGTTTTCATTTTTTCCTATTTATTTTGAATGAAATTAAGAAACATGACAAACGTTTAAAAGTTTGATAAGAATGTTTTGGGCTCAGTAAAAAACAGAGGATGAGAACCGAAAGATGTGAAATATACATTGAATCAACCACTCTGTAAGTGTATTTCTAAATTTTTTAATGATGTGTTTTTTCAACAAAATGGCAGCCATCAATTTTTAATCACTACTCTTCTCTTTATTAACTTTTTAAAACACAATCTTGAATGTGGGTCTCTTGATGTCCTTTGATTTTTTTCATTAATGTATATGTTTTTAATTTGAAGTCTTTATACTGTACATGTAATTCTACTATTTACACTGAGAAATGAAAACAAGACTGTAAAATTTTTTTTTTGAATATAACAGGAAAGGGGGTTTTCTTAAAAGAAAAAAATATAGTAGATAGAGAAAAAAATGTCACACATTTGAAAAAAAAGAAGTAATTTCAAAAGATCAGCACTTTTCCCTATCGATTTCTTATGCAAATGTAAATGACTTTTTATATCGAAAAATACTGTAAAAGTAAAACAAAAAATGTGCACTGAATCTAAGCATCTTAATCATGATATGGTATAAAATAAAATGTCTTACTAATGTTAGAAACATAAATTAAATGTAAATTGATTACAAAATTTCATGAAAATTGACAAAACATCTAGAAAATTTGAATGATTTTAAATACATATTTTTATTGGTCACTCAAGCATCAGAAAATTCAGACAATCCATTAAAGTACAATAAAACTCAAAGACACAAATCTTTAAAAAAACTAAAAACTGACTGGGATCAAGAATAAATGCAACCGAGACATTTATACAATATTGCTCCAAATGTCTCATAAGTTTGCTATAAAATCACAGTTTTAAACCATGTAGAATATCTCCTTGACCATAAACTTGAATTGAGATTGTTGAAATGTATAAAAAAGGAACAGATTCTTTCCTAATTACTGATTTATCTCCACTTGTTGAATTTCAGGCCGACAATCCTTGCCAAGGTTTGGACTTCAGACTATATTGATTGAAAAAGTATCATAAAAAAACAGTGCAAAAGTATACAAATGGTACCTTAAAAATGTACATATTATCAACAGCTTTAAAAAAGACTGCAAGCTGTAAAGAAATAGATTAAGAAATATATAATGTGTTAATACACACAATGTGTTGTTTAAATAAATATGAGATTTTTATACAAGATGATCAAATTATATTATGCTTAGCAAGATTTACAGGGCATAGAATTACAATAACTATAATGCTGCTACAACGGTTGAACCAAGTTTTAAGATCAGAAAATCTCAATTTTCATTCAAGCAAAGAGAAGATTTGTACATATAAGAGATTCATCTTATCTATTCATTGAAAATCCAAATTTTTGTTTGTTCATGCTAAAAAATATTACAAATTCATTATACTAGCAATTTTTCATTTTTGTCCTGTTCTTTATGCTAAAAATACAAAATTAAAATTTGTACTGTTTTTCACTTCCTCACTTGTCTCACAATCTCAAGCAATAACTCTTACTGAAGCTGTTCACTTCCAATCAGAATTAGCAATAATGTACAAACAGTTTTTTATCAAGTGAAAAGGTTGACCAAGTTGTTGAAGAGGTGGTTTTTAATACCACGATTTCAATCCCAAGTATATTTCTGATTCAGGTGGTAGTTTGAGTCCTACTTTGTACTTCACAAAACAGCCTGTCTGTTAGGTTTGTTAGTTACTTGTCTACAGCAAGTGATTTACTTTGGGTTCAATTTGGTTTCCCATCTTTAAAACTGACCTTTCTAAAAAGCCCATATGAGTCAAAAAAGTTTTAAATTCCAACACGCTCTCAACTACTCATCTGGAAAACAAATTAACTGAAATTAAACTTTCCAACCTAATTAGACATTCAAGAAATTTATGACCTGCATTCATCCTTTTAGTGCTTGTCCATACATACATTTGAACATTTCTTCCCTTAACAAGTCAATTCAATCACACAATTACCCTGCACATGATCCATTTGATAGAGGAAAAATTTATCTTCTGACAAAAATGACAAACATATCATGAATTTGCATTGAAAATGTTTTCTAAGAATAAAAGCTGATATACAAATAATTATGAATAAATACATTTTGTAATACTTAATCGTCTTAGCTTAAACACACATGCATTATAACATAACATAACATAACATAACATAACATATCTTTTATTTCCAATCAGGAGCCCACTGGGAGCAAAGAGAGTTGTACATGTAGAGGAAAAGAACATAATTGATAGATTACACATAAAATACAATAGACAACATGGTGATACAGTCAATATACAATGTATAAGATGTTAATGTTGATCAATGTCCATATATTGAATACAATATATCATAAAAAAAATATTAATTTAGTAAAAAATATCTTTATCCAGTATAAATCTGGCAGTGGCATTTAGTATATCAGTGTCCTCATTACTAAGTAAAAATATCATTTTGGAAATGTTTGATAGACTAGAAAAATTGGGATACTTTTGGGCAATAAGGTTAAATAAAATATTTCTTTTTGTTTCAAATTTTGAACAAACACATAAAAAGTGTGTTTCGTCTTCAACTTCCCCAGAGGAACAGTTTGTACAAGTTCTCTCAGATCTAGGTGTATTGGAGAAACGCCCTATTTCAATTTGTAGTCTATGGGCTGATATTCGAAATCTACAGATAGCTTTTCTTTGATCAGGGTTGTTTATTTTCAATAAAAAATTTTCGAATCCAAAATGATCCTTGATTTTGAAATAAGTACATAGTTTTCCATCAAGTTTAGAAAGTCTATAATTATACCAATTGTCCAAAAGCTTTTCCCTTAGTATTTTTTCAAGCATCTTTTTAAATTTATAGCTACTGTGATTACTTGAGTCTGTATTTATACCAAAATAATTCAATAGCTTTGAAACAAAAGTATACCAGGTAAATCTATTACTACTGTCAAAATTTTTACTACATAAATATGCATCTTTTAATAATGGAAAATCAGATGAGAGGTTTTCAAGTCTATACCAATAATTAATGATTGATTTAATAATGTCAAAATATAAAGGAAACCTTCCAAGTTCAGATAATACAGCAAAATTCACACTTTTCTTATGAACTCCTAAAATACATTTACAAAATTTGAGATGTAATTTTTCACATGGCATGTTATTAAATATTTTATCTAAATCAAAAGACGTTCGCATTTTTGAGTTAGAAGCACAATAACTTCCCCAAACTTCTGAGTTATACAACAAGATAGGTTTCAAAGTATGGTCAAAAATATGTACACATGTGCGAAGACTTGGACTTAAACTTAAAAAGTCACTTCTTAACTTATAATAAGCCTTTAATGATTTATTATAAAGTTCAGTCCTCATTTGATGAAATGACCCTGATGCTGTGAAATACACCCCTAAATATCTATAACATGAGACACATTCTAATTGATTATTTTGTAAAGTAAAATTTTCAGAAATTTTCCTTCCAGCTTTATTAAAAATTAACACTTTAGTCTTTTTAATGTTGACCTTTATACACCAATCATCACAAAATTGTTCTAGCATATTCAGCCTATCTTGTAATCCTTGAGGGGAGCTCGAAAATATAACAATATCATCTGCATACATTAAGCAGTTCAGTTTTTTACTATGTAAACTGACCGTGTCTGAACAGGCTTGAAGGTAATTTGGAAAGTCATTAATAAATATTTTAAACAAGGCAGGGCTTAAATTGTCACCTTGTCGAACCCCTAGCTTAATGAAAAAGTCTTCAGTTAAAGAATTACCAATTTTAACACAAGCTTTACTGTTTTTATACATAGCGCATATTATATTGTAAAATTTTGTTCCTACATTCATATCTATTAGCTTTAATTTTAAGCCACTATGGATAACACTGTCAAAAGCCTTATTAAAATCTATAAAGCAACAAAAGAGTTTGCCATTCTTCTGGTGACAATATTTCTCAATAAGAGTTTTAAGTATAAAGACATGGTCTGCTGAACGGGCATTTTTTGTAAATCCAATCTGTGTTGGACTGATTAAGTCATTTTTCTTTAAAAACTCTTCCAATCTTGTATTCAAAATATTGTTGAAAAGTTTACCAATTGCACTAGTAATAGTAATGCCACGATAGTTAGATGGATTTGTTGGGTCATCTGATTTAAAGATAGGGGAAATGTAACCATTTGCCCAAGAATTAGGATAAATTCCAGATTCAAGACACATATTAAATATCTTTTTCAGACAGGGTTGTAGAAATGATTGACTACTTTTTATCATTTCATTGGAAATGAGGTCCATACCACTGGCCTTCCCACTTTTTAATTTTGCAATAGCTTGGTTAATTTCTTTATTTGTTATTTCAAAGTCTAGTTCATTAAAATTTTGGAAATCTTCTCTTTCTGTTATTAGTTTTTCCAGAGTTTTTATTCTATTTTGAAACCTATCATCAACTGATGAATGTAAATTTTCAAAATGTGTAAACCAAGCATCTGGTTCAATGTTGGCTGCACAGTTATCTTTCTTGTGGTCCTTGATATCATCAATTAGCTTCCAGTACTTTTTAGGACTATTTATTTGCAAATGATCTAATTCATTAAGAAGAGATTCTTTATATTGTTTTCTTTTATATTTTCTATTTCTATTGTAACTTTTATAGAGTTTGAAATATCTTCCCCTTATAAAAGGGTCCTTTGGAAATTTAGAGAACAGTTGACCAACTGAAATCAGCTCTTGTCTCATTTTAAAGAGGTCCTTATCAAACCATTTCTTTTTTACCCTTTTTGCATACGTAGCACTTTTAATTTTAGGTTTATTTAATGAACTTTTTGCAGCTGAATGAAAAATCTCATTGAGTTCATCTGCTAATTTGTTTACACAACTGGATGAAGAGTCATTTTTATGTTCAACAACTCTTTTTATTTTTTGTTGAAATTCTGATGATGATAAGGTTTCTTGAAATCTAAAATTAGATTCTTCATTCCATATGAAATTTAAAGGGGCTTTATTTGTTTTAATGGTTGGTTTAGGGTCAACTATAAATTTAGCTAAGATAGACCATGAGATTTTACAATGACAGTCTGAAAAGGTAGATTTAAAATCAGATACTTCAAAATACAACATATATTCTAATAAGTCTTCATTAACAATTAAGTAATCAACAGTACTTTGACCATGCGCATTGAAACAAGTAAATTTTCCAAAAAAATCTCCTATGCATCTACCATTAACAATTCTTAATTTATTCCCAATACATAAATCTATTATCTCTTTTCCTCTCTCATCTAAAGTTTCATCCATTGCTCTTCTACCACTTATATTAAAGTCAGGCATATAAGATTCAGACAATGGAAGATACATGGCATCATCTCCTTCTACAAAATCAGCTTCTTTTGCAGTTCTTGCATTTAAATCTCCACAGATTAGAACATCCCCCTTTTTTTGGAATTCAGTAATGTCTGTTTCAATTTGTTGTAAAATATCATATTTGAGTTTCAGAGAGTATGATGAATTTGGTGGGGGTATATAAGCAGCACATATATAAATGTCCTTTTCAAGATTAAAATAGTTTTTATCAACTTTGATCCATTGATAATCTTTAGAGTTTGTAGGGAGTATTTTAATGTAACTTTTGAAAGCTGACCTTCTAAAGATACCTAATCCGCCATAGTATCTTCCATTTGCTGAGATGGGCCTACACACAGGAAAGTATATGTAATCTTTTAAATATAAATTTTCATTGCTACCCACATGTGTCTCACCTAGGATGACAAGATCATATTGTAAAATTTCCTTTAAGAATAAATCATCTTCTAATTTATTATCTCCCTGTGTGTATACCCCTCCAATATTCCAGTAACACATTTTAAGATCTGTCCTTAAACAGTGGTTACCTCCCATTTTTTAATATTAAATTAATTTGAACTCCACTGATCTGAAAATACTTTCAATGTCAAAAATACAAATACAGTTATGGGTTCTCTACCTTAGAACAAGTTAACTGAATATATGTAAACAACAATAATAACAAAGAAACTGGAACTGAAAATAATTCTGGATATGGGAAGAAAAAATAGCTACCCAGTACAGATTATACAATATTTTATCAAGATATAAACCTTAGAATAGATCAAGTAACACTTGAGTAATCTTATACTTTTTAACCTTCACAAGTCAGATATTAAGCTGATTATTCAACATAAACTTTTGGTTAATACTTTTAAAGTTGATAAAATCACTTGAGACAGATTTTTTTCTTCTTAGATTTTGAAAAAATAACTAAAGTTACTTTTGATTAAGTAACACTAATGTGATCTCATATAATTTCAGTCTTAGAACTCAGATGTTATGCTGATAATTAAAGCAAATTTTTGATCTATTTTGAAAATTACCAAATATGTTTTTTTTTATCACTTAGACTTAAATACTATAAATAGATTTGTAATATTTGTGTTTGGTAATTAGAAATATTTTTTTTAATGTTATTTTAAAATATATTTCTGGCTTGAGTTTATTATGTAGAATAATAGTACTAATAACAAACAAAATAAAGGTTTATATCAATAAATGTAACAAATTCAATTTGGGCCACCCCTCCTGCCACGACCTCCTCTGCCAGCATATTTTCCACCTCGTCCACAAATCATCAGTGTTCTCCCCAGGCCCTTATAGCATCTCGGGACCGAGACGCTATCAGATTTTACCGAGATGCTATCGGTCTGTACCAAGACGCTATAAAAATTGCTTTAAAAAATCTCAGGTGTAATATATAATGAAGCCATTGAGGATAATTGAGTAATTGACACCTTTACAACCCCAAGCCAATTATCAAATAAATGTTTGGTCTTGTGTCAATTAATTGACAGGTATCAATTTTGAACTAATTAGACTTGAATACAGGTGATTTGCCGACAGTAGATACCTGCAGACGAGTGATTTATTTAGGTTGGACAGCCAATCAGAATTGACCAAAATAAAAACAAACACATACCATGTGCTTGATATACACGTGGGTTTTTGGAGTTACATGAAAAAGAAATTGAAACTAAAAACAAAATGACTGATCAAGTTCTTACAATAATTTTTTACCTTAAAGAAGGAATAATTTAATCCTTAAACATCTTTATTCACGATTTTATAGTCCAAAACATTGATTTCACATATTTGATTTTGGCAGTAAATTTAATAAACAAAGGAAGATAACTCTTGGGCAAAAGGGAGATTACTTTAAGGCAGTGGCTATTGTGTACAAATTACATGTACCATATATTTTTTTTAAAGTCAGAAAAGTTATTTATTCAAAGTAGATTAGGAATGAAATATATTCTTGATATTAATATTAGTTTTTATTATTATTATTTCAGGTAAATGACTTTTCTGTCCCTTTCTCTCCCATTTAAATCATCACACACAACACATATCATAACTAGGCTAAATATCATTTCCCACCAAAGAAAATCTAAGATAGTGATATTTTACAATGTCTTGACTGTTATTTTCTTGTCATACATACAACTACCCTCCTTTATTATTCAAATAATTTTTCATGTTTTATGTTAAGGGGGGGGGGGGTGATGATGATGCATTTAAAATTTTACTCTAATAAAACGTGAGCGATATGTCGATCGACGCGATGCATTTTCCTGCAACTGAATCTTGTTTACGCAAAATGTGATGCTATCCAAAATTTCTGGGGAGAACACTGAATCATGATCATAATTCATGTATTGATAAAATGTGTCTGACCAAACAAGATACAACAGGAAATATTTAAAACTTTGTTGAACACATATAACCATTGAATGATGAGAATGCCACATATAATTGAAAGTTTTTCTATGCAAATACATGAATTGGTTTATTTTACATATAGTTGATGTAGAATCAATATTAGATATCCTGCATACACAAAAGTGGAATGTTCTTATAAACATGCTTAAAAAATCTTAATAGTAGCACTGGCAAAAAGCTTAGTCAGGGTTATTTAACTGACCAAAGACAGAGGCTGGTGGTGTCATGATTTAGTTATTTCCTTGATATTAAATGAAGGTGATTCAGGAGTAAAAAACCAATATCCATCTGATTTTTCTAAAACTTTTTTATCAATAATTAAACTTTTATAAAAATGCAAAAGAAAAGAATGTATAAGTTTTTGAAGAGGTCATATTTATCTCCTTAATGAAATAAAATGTTATTTAAGTCATCTAAACAGACTAAAACATCATGAACATTGCAAGATTTCAGAAAAAGATGCTTAGTGACCATTGAACCATCTTCAATAATAATTTCAGACTTGAGCCTGTCATGCCTGTTTTGGCAACATATACTTGGTGGTCATTAATACTTTAAATTAGCAATAAAAAACAACTAATACATGTAACATAAATTAATATTGCAGAGCAACTAAAAACCTAAAATGTTACATGTTAATCTCAAATGTGAAAAATTTACATGTACAAAATTTGATCATGAACAAACTATTCTATTTATAAATGACATATTAAATCCTGGCCAACTTGTCTTGGTGAATTTTATTTTTGCTTGGTTTTTATGTTCACTTGAAAACAAAATAACAGCAATTTAAGTTTTCATATTTCAGAGAAAAAATATTTTGAACGAATCTCCTGACAGAATTTGCTCAAAGTTAAAAAGTGAAATTCAGGTAAAAATACCCCAAATGCAGTCTTGGCATATGATGTAACAGTTAAACATGAAGAGTAAAACATATCAATTAATCCCACATTTTGAAAATTGACTTAACTTATATATTATAAGAATTCATATCAGCACAGAAAATATAGGTACATATACCAAGTCATAAAGAGCTTCTACAACCCGATCGAGGTGATTATGGAATTTCTAACACCAAGAGAAATAAATTTGATTATTTTAATGGTGAGGCTGGCCGAGCGATTAAAATATCAAATTTATTTCTCAAGATGTTAGAAATTCCATAATCATCGATAATTTAGTTGTAGAAGATTTTTCTCTCATGTCTACAGGTAAATAATTGCAAAAAGGTTGATCATCAATTTCACATGCAAATACGCTGAGAACAAAATTTTCTCTAGAGGTGAGAAATATTTTTCCACAACTGGTTGCGAGGTTGATAAATCCGACGAAAATTAGAGAAATGTAGTTCTACATCTTGAACTTTATAAGCACTAAATATCTAAAGGTTTACATGTAAGAAGAACAGATTTCCATGTTCGACTATTAATACTTTATGAAATATATGTCAAATCAAAATGCTACATCAAAATGCTAATATCTGACACAATGAGATTTCATCTATGATAAGACAAAATTAACAAAAGTTTAAGCAACTTGACAATGAAGAGCACAATTTCAAGCAAGTTGCTAGAAGGTAAAAAAAGAAAATGAACATATTTTTTTTTTTATTTCTAGGTCATAAATAATTAAAAAAACAGAAACTAGACATGAAGTGGTAAGTTTTAATGGTGGCTGACACTGGAGTAATCTAATGGGAGAAAAACCTTTGACAGGACAGGTAAATAACAAACCTAATTACATACAGGTGGGGAAGTCCCGTTTTTGTAAATAACAAACTAGGTAATAAACATGAAAAGGGTCAATATTCAGGATGATCTTGCATGTACATGATTCTTCTTTATAATTTACTGGTAAATGCACAATACAAATACACAGGTTTTGTTTCAGATGAAAAAAACACTAAACTTTTATAAATAAAAAAATACTATACAAACCACTACATGTTAGTGAACAATAAATAATGTCAGATCTTTTGATTATGACAAAAAATTCAACACTAGCAAAAGCATTAAAACAATAAAAATTCACAATCTATAAATACAAATATATTACAGTAACAACTATGAGTAAAATAAACTAGAGGCTCCCAGGAGCCTGAATCGCTCACCTGATCTCTTACGCCAATGTTTGAATAAATTTCCCAAACTTTCAAGTATACAAAGTTGCAAAACAATCCTTTCAGTGGTTTCAGAGACCATTTTTGGAAATCAGTTTAAATTAATAGAAAAAACAGTTAAAGGGCAATAACTACTGTAAGGACCTTTTGATGCTGAACAAGAAAATTTGCTTTCGATTTTCTTTATCCCTTTTACTTTTTGAGTTATAAGCCAAAAACAATGGTTTGACCCCCCTGTTCTATTTTTAGCAAAGGCCGCCATGTTGGTTGGTCGACATGTATATAATTCACAAACTTGGTAGAGGACATCCTAAAGATCATGTATACCAAGTATCAATGCAATCCCTTCAGTGGTTTTAGAGAAGAAGATTTTTGAAAATCAGTGTAAATTAATGGAAAAAACAGTGAAAGGGGAATAATTCTTAAACGGCTGATCTGACAATTTAGACCCTGAAAATCACTTTAGTAGATCTCAATGAGCTAAACAATTCTGCAATGCTAACTTTTCCTCTAGCTCTAACGGTTTCAAGATAGTGTCCAAAAACTGCCAAAATGGTCAATTTTGATGATAAAAGGGCAATAACTCCTATAGGGAGTCGTTTCACAACTTCGACTCAATGGAGAGATTCGTAGAGCTTTTGATGCTGAACAAGGATGGTTGCTTCGGATTTTCTCTATCTTTCATACTTTTTGAGTTATAAGCCAAAAACAATGGTCTGACCCCCCTGTTCTATTTTTAGCAAAGGCCGACATGTTGGTTGGTCAACATGTATATAATTCACAAACTTGGTAGAGGACATCCTAAAGATCATGTATACCAAGTATCAATGCAATCCCTTCAGTAGTTTTAGAGAAGAAGATTTTTGAGAATCAGTGTAAATTAATGGAAAAAACAGTTAAAGGGAAATAACTCTTAAACGGCTGATCTGACAATTTAGACCCTGAAATCATTTTTGTAGATTTCAATCAGCTAAACAATTCTGCAATGCTAACTTTTCCTCTAGCTCTAATGGTTTTCAAGATATTGTCCAAAAACTGCAAAAATGGTCAAATTTGATGATTAAAGGGCAATAACTCCTATAGGGAGTCGTTTCACAACTTCGACTCAATGGAGAGATTCGTAGAGCTTTTGATGCTGAACAAGGAAGGTTGCTTCGGATTTTCTCTATCTTTCATACTTTTTGAGTTATAAGCCAAAAACAATGGTCTGACCCCCTATTCTATTTTTAGCAACAGCGGCCATGTTGGTTGGTCAACATGTATATAATTCACAAACTTGGTAGAGGACATCCTAAAGATCATGTATACCAAGTATCAATGCAATCCCTTCAGTACTTTTAGAGAAGAAGATTTTTGAAAATCAGTGTAAATTAATGGAAAAAACAGTTAAAGGGGAATAACTCTTAAACGGCTGATCTGACAATTTAGACCCTGAAATCATTTTTGTAGATCTCAATGAGCTAAACAGTTCTGCAATGCTAACTTTTCCTCTAGCTCTAACGGTTTTCAAGATATTGTCCAAAAACTGCAAAAATGGTCAAATTTGATGATTAAAGGGCAATAACTCCTATAAGGAGTCATTTCACAACTTCGACTCAATGAAAAGATTCGTAGAGCTTTTGATGCTGAACAAGGAAGGTTGCTTCGGATTTTCTCTATCTCTTATACTTTTTGAGTTATAAGCCAAAAATAATGGTCTGACCCCCCTGTTCTATTTTTAGCAACGGCGGCCATGTTGGTTGGTCGACATGTATATAATTCACAAACTTGGTAGAGGACATCCTAAAGATCATGTATACCAAGTATCAATGCAATCCCTTCAGTGGTTTCAGAGAAGAAGATCTTTGAAGAAAAGTTAACGGACGGACGGACGACGGACGACGGACGCTTAACGATGACAATAGCTCACATGACCCTTCGGGTCAGGTGAGCTAAAAAATCTTAGATTCTCAAAACCTTTTTTCAGCAATTTCATATCGTCCCTATTGAAAAATTAAACTGAATATCAAACTTAAAACAGCATGGTCTGTAAACAAATTAATATATATGTGGAACCAGTAAAAAACATTTGAAATTTTACAACCAGTTTTGTGAGCAATCTTAATCAGTGCATAAAGGAAAAAAATTAAATGTGTTCAACTATTAATTTTTGACTATAACAATCTATAAATTATTATTGTTATTGGCTCTAAAAAATTATTAAATAACAAATAAACATTTATTAAGTTACATAGTTAGAAAGCATTTGAGAATCTAGGATCATTACTTAAAAAGACTATTCATAAAAATAAATACTAATCAGTTTACATGGTTAGAGTTGTTATTACCATTGACCTTTGTGATCTTAATTTCTCGATCTTTTATCGGTGGTTTTAAGATGTCCGTCTGGAAAAGCCTCCAAAACAGAATGAGATTAATAACTGCCATGACTGTCATAGAAAATGTTAAACATACAAAATAAAACTTAGGCACCCTATGACCCTCTGTGAACATTCCATAAAATATACGGGAAACTGAAGTCATTCGGCACGAGACAAATGTTATGAGATTAACATAAGCTACACCTCGGTAAAGTCTAGTGTGAAATCCTACTTGACACATCTGTAGAAGTTTTCTTGAGTGAAGAAAGAAGCTATTAATCTCTGCCATTAATGCCAGTACATTATACCCAATACACATCTTGGCATGGAAATTGAACCAAAACATGGATATCACCTGTAAAATACACAAAGCATTGGAACCACCTATAATAAAATACACATATATTTGTAGAAGATATGCAAATCAAATTTGTTTGAAGAACTTTCACCACATTTTGTCTTTTTTAAGTTCTGACTTACATGTTCATGTTTGTCGCTATCTTTGGTTTGAAAAGCTTTTCTTTTCCAGATTTGTATGTGTAACTTGTTGATCACCCTACATTAATAAACTTCAATACACAGGTATAGGGTTATCAGCAATTAGCACAGAATTCCACATTTTTTTTTTCAAACCATTGCTAAGGTCATCCTAACCTTGCAGAAAGGTGTGACCATTTCCTTCAGACTGAACGCCTCCCTCTGACTTAAGAACGAAATCAAACACTATTCCATTGCTTTGTTTCATCTCTGCTCAATATATGCACTGTAATATGTAATTTTTTGTCATGCAAACATATACATGTACTCCATATCCATTTTTTATAACAGTCAAGATTTGCCCAGTTTACTACAACACAGTATACTTACAGCTATATGATGTAAGGTTAACTCCCAATTCTTTAACAACATTTTATTGGCTATCATATCTATACTGTCATAAACAAAATACGCTGAAAAACAAAACAGAAAATATTACACATGTAACAAAATGTTGATGTAAGCTGACAAAGTGAACTGATGAAAAGTTCTACAAAAATTTAGATATATTTAATAAAACTACCGGTACCAAAGAACTTTAAAAACACACTGACAGTGTAATAAACATGTAAAATAAGTGCAAGTCCCCAACCTGGCAAAACTTGTGATATCGACCATTATCATCTATCTTATAAGTTTTAATGTGTTATGCATTTTAAGTAAGATATATGAAATTCTTTTACCATCAAACCATTCAATATTGTGTGCCAGAAACTTTTTAAGTTTTTAAGGTGTTCCAATCTTATATCTTTGATCGCAAAGCCTCTTTCTTACCTCACAAGCTATAATATTCTATCAAGCTGTTTAAAGTTATGCTTTTAATACTAATTTTGGATGGATGGAATGTCTTTTCTTCACTACATCAAGCTCACTTTCCGGAAAGGCAAAAGAAATCAGCTTAAGTGTGAACCAGAGTAAGAAAATTCACACATGATTTTGTTCTAAGCTTTTCTGGAAAGGGAGGAAAGACAACATTTGTAGTAAGTGGCAAACAACAAACAATATAAAAACATACCTGTCGAAAATGGTATCATCAGATATATGAAGTAATTATTGTAAGCTATCAGGTCTGTCATTAACTCAGGGTATAAAACTAAGCTGAAATCATGAAAATAGATAATTAACATGTGAAATTTAATATTATACATGTAATGTATTGTCAACTAGTTAGTGTAAAAAAAGCATGAACTTAAATTATAAACTATTTACAAGTTCATTCAAATTATCTAAATCTATGATTAATTGGAGAATAACCACATAAACAACAAAGAACATAAAAAAACACTGCGCTCAACAGTACAATGGGGGTGTCTGCTATGCTTCGAGAGGGGTGTCTGTTTCGAAGCTGATGTTTTGACGACCTGGCAAGTACAACATGTAAATGTCATGATGTTTCGTAAATGAAAAAGATTAGTCAATGTTAGTATCTCTCATCCTTGGGAGCACCATCTGCACCTTCAAGTGTTTGCTGCTCATTTTTTACATTGCTCTCATAGTGAGCACAGCTTTTAGCAAGAGTGGAGAGCTCTACAGAAATTCCAGTGAGATAATTTGCCTAATGCTGATGTACATATACATGTATGCTTCTCAAAGTGCGGCATGAATATTAAAACATGTATTGCTTCTAAAAAATAAAGGTGCTCATAGGCACCATTTTCAGAATCAATCACAGTGTCTTTTGCAAAACATTTCTTCCTCTTTTTCCTATCAAATGAAGAAAATTTAATAATTATGCTGTGTTCGCAGCTATGCATATTATGCCAATCTCATATTAGGGGGAGGGGAGGAGGGGGTTCCGTCCCGAATTCCCGTCAAAATAATTTTATAATCCCATTTTCCCGGATAATAAAAACTACCGATCCCGCATCCCGAAAAATAAAATATAGGTTCCCGTGTCCCGCTTGTCGCTTTTCCCGAATTCCCTTTAAATAATTTGGCCAATCTCGGCATCCCGGAAAAGGTCTTCCCGACCCTCATATTAGCTACAACCCAAGGGTTTTGTTCGACACGCTGTGTGCAACTGATGATTGCTCTTTCATGGAAACAAAGATATTTTGAAAGAAAAAAAAAGAAAAGAAAATGTGAATGAAACATAAAATTTGATAATATATTGATGATCATGACAATTTTTTAACAGATTTAAGTAGTTGTGGATGTAAGGGGCGCATAACTTAGCATCCACTTGTTCTGTGAACAAGAGCTGCGTAATTTAATTTTTTTTACAGATTGTTACAAAATATCAGACGACGTACCATAACACGTCCCATGTACCAACTATAGCAGCATGAATCCACGATATGAACAAATTTCTCCATCGCCATGGGTCCGATTTGACAGATTTTGGGTTACCATGTTTTAGGACGGCAAAATTTAATATTTGGAAGAAAACGATGGTACTGAAAAACACAACATAACCATGAAAGGTGTTCACATTTGTGTGCGAGTCAATATTCGGCAACATTTCATCCGAATCGATGGTTTCAGTGCCTTTCATTTCATATCTTGAGTACGAGAATCTTTCCTCCGGTCAAGCCCTGTCACGTGATTTGCCGCTTAAACATTGACAATGTAAACAAACGCACGTTGCCTTGTCATTTTCAAAACAAACTTTTAATCCCTTAAAATCACACTTATACTTGTTGGAGACTACTATTTTTCATATATATTTAACACGTCTACACTACTTTTGTCTCTTTTTCCCCATATTTCCCCACGAAAATTTCAAACTCCAATTTTTCTCAGCATAACGTTACCCCCAAAAAACACCTGCCACCCCCCCCCCAAATACCTGATTGAAAAATGCATGCGATGTATAAACTGGTCAATTCATATTGTATATTGCATTATTATTAATGCATAATTGCATTGACGAGTACTTAGAGACGGATCATGTAACCTGAAAAGGGGGGCATATATGGTATTTTTTGGGGGGTTTTATTAGAAAAAATAATTTTTGAAGTTCAAGTCGTCGCAACAGATTTTTTTTTTCAATATTAGCAATATTTCATATAGCAGAAATATGGAAGCCCATTAGTGCAAAGTTAGACTAAGACATTTTTATTTAACAGGACATCGCCGCTTAATAAATAGCGGCCGCCAATTAATTATATGGCGGCCGCCACTACATACTATGGGGCTCCCGCAGGGTACCCCCCTCAGGTCGCAAGGTCGCTTTTAAAAGAGGCCTGAGGTCGCAAGGTCGCTTTTAAAAGGCATAATTTGGTCGAGGTCGCAGGTCGTTTTTTGGCATAGGTCGATTTTATGAAGTGTAGGTCGGAAGTCGCCCTTAAAAAGCCCTCAGGTCGCAGGTCGTTTTTAACCCTGTGGGAGCCACTACTATCTGGCGACCGCCACTTATCATATGGAGGCCACCACATATTACATGGCGGCCGCTACTAAATTTGTCTGGCGACCGTCATTTAATTAAGTAGCGGTCGCCAGTTAATAATTAAGTGGTGGTCGCCATATAAATAAAGTGGTGGCCGCCAGATAAATTATGTGACTGCCAAATAATAAGAGGGGACCGCGATTTAAGTGGTCGCCAAATAAATTATATGGTTGCCGCCAGATAAATTTTGTGGCGGCCGCCGGTTAATAAGTAGCGGTCGCCAGATAGTAAGTGGCGGCCGCCATATTATAAAGTGGCGGTCGCCATTTATTAAGTGGCGGTCTCCTAATTTATTAAAAATGTTTCAGTCTTATTTAGCACCAATGGGCTTCCATATATACAGAAATCCTCATTCAGAATATTTTTTTTCTTACCCTCTGTTTCCAACAATTTTTTTTCAACAAAAATCATTTTCAAAATATTTTTTTTAGACTGAAACAAAGGCCCCTTTCAAGTTAAATCGTCGATCCATTTTATAGTATCGTCTATACATAACAGACAATAAAACATATCATTTGCAATTTCAATCTGGGGACAATCTGATATTTCAATATACCACCCGTAATCAAATAACCAAAAAAGTTACTCAAGTTTTGACACGCCACAAAATACTGCATGATTTTATATTGACCCCAAATAAATACATTGAATCGACCGGCCCCTCCCCAATAACAAATGTAAAAATTTGACCCCCCCAAAAAAAAGTTCTAGCCTATGTACAGGAAAATTTATGGAGTACTCAGACTTACAGTTAGAATCTGTAAATACTCGTCAGTCCACATGTTCAACTTGTGTAAGGCCATATCCAGTTACCTTTACTGTGCTGTATGTTGGACTTGTCAAAGACGGAATCCCTGGGCATGCAATGCATATAGGAGTGTCCTCCAAATGGCCTGACGTCCTAGGTTTTCTCCTCGTATGGGGTGTCCAGAGAATGACTACATAAGGAATACTTGTAGAATTCTTAAAACATGTTACAGCCACCTGAAGCGTCTTTTGACGTTCAAACGTTGATGGATTTTCAGAAAAATAATGGATCATATACGGAACAATGAAGATACACAATTTCATACTATCACAATATTTTTTAAAATTATATTTGCGTTAATGGAGTCTCCAATGGTAAGATGTAGACAACTATTCCTAGAGTAAATGAGGACATTTACAATGAGTTACTCTTTTCAGGCAGAGGTGTGTACATTTTATAATGGGTTACTCTATTCAGGCAAAGTTGTATACATTTTATGATGGGTTACTCTATTCAGGAAAAGTTGTTCAAATTTTAAAATGGGTTACTTTATTCAAACAAAGTTGTCTACATTTACAATGGGTTACTCTAGATCTATTCAGGCAAAGTTGTCTACATTTTACAAAGGGTTTCTCTATTCAGGCAAAATGGTCTACATTTTACAATGGGTTACTGTATTCGGGCACAGTTGTCCACATTTTACAATTGACCATTATTCAGGCAAAGTTGCATACATTTTGCAATGGGTTATTCTATTCAGGCAAAGTTGTATAAATTTTACAATGAAATACTCTATTTAGGTAAAGTTGTTTACATCTTACAATGGATTACTGTATTCAGGCAAAGTTGTATACGTTTTACAACGGGTTACTTTTTTCAGGCAAACTTGTATAAATTTAACAAAGGTTACTCTATTCCGGAAAAGATGTAGACATTTTACAATGGGTAACACTATACCGGCATAGTTATCTACATTTTACAATTTGTTACTCTATTCAGGATATGTTGTCCACATTTTAAAATGGGTTACTTTATTCAGGCAAAATTGTCTACATTTTACAAAGGTTACTCTTTTCAGGCAAAGTTGTCTTCATTTATTAATGGGTAACTCTATTAAGGCACAGTTGGCCACATTTTACAATGGTACCCTATTGAGGCAAAGTTGTTTACATTTTACAATGGGCTATTCTATCCAGACAAAGTTATCTTCAATAACAATCGGTTGCTCAATTCAGGCAAATTTTACTACATTTTACAATGAGTTTCTCGATTCAGGCAAAGTTGTGTACATTTTTTTCAATACTTACTCTGTTCGGGCAAATTGATCTACATTTAACAATGGGTTACTCTTTTCAGGCAAAGTTATCTGCATTTTATAATGAGTTACTCTATTCAGGCAAAGTTTTCTACATTTAACAATGGATAACTATATTTAAGCAAAGTTGTCTACATTTCACAAAGGAACGGTCTATTAAGGCAAAGTTGTCCACATTTACAATGAAACGCTCTATTCAGGCAAAGTTGTCCACATTTACAATGAAACGCTTTATTCAGGCAATGTTGTCTACATTTTACAATTGGACACAATGCAGGTAAAGTTGTCTGTAAAGAGCAGTAATAGAGTTACCATTGTTAAATACCTGTATGATACGTGCATGATGGTTGTGGGGCTCGTCGGGAAGGAAAAAATCTTTTTTGGCCCATCCTCCTATGGCAATTTTGCCGTTTACTAAGACAAGCATCAATTTAGCATGATACAGTTATACATTGTTCAGTTAATGTTAAGGAATGAGCTGTCTCGTTGTATCCTTTCAGAGTTCAGACTGTCCATGGTATTTAATGTTGGTATCTACCTGCTATTCTTTAAACTCATGCATTTCAGTCTCCCATTGACGGTCAAGGTTAACTTTATATGTATCAACAGCTAAAAGAGGTTCTACAGCGGGGTTTCGATAACTTTTAAATGTTTCCACGGATGTTGGTCATTGAAATCGTAAATGCAGACAATTTTTCCTGAAAAGAGTAACCCATTTATAAAATTTCATTTTTGCATGAAAAGTGTCCAATTGTGCCTGAATAGAGTAACCCATTATTAAACGTGGAAAACTTTGCCTGTATAGAATAACCCATTGTTAAATGCAGACAACTTTTCTCGAATATATTAACCCATTTATAAAATGTGTACAGTTTTGCCTGAAAAGTGTCCAATTGTAAAATGTGAACAAATGGGCTGAATATATAGAGTAGCCCATTGTAAAATGTAGATAACTTTGTCTAGTAGAGTAACCCTTATAGAATGTAAAGAATTTTGCCTGAATAGAGTAACCAAATGTAGACAACTTTGCCTGAATAAAGTAGCCCATTTTAAAATGTGGACAACATATCCTAAATAGAGTAACAATTGTAAAATGTAGACAGCTTTGCCTGTAAAGAGTTACCCGTTGTAAAATGTATACAGCTTTTCCGGAATAGAGGAACCTTTGTTAAATGTAAACAAGTTTGCCTGAATAGCAGTAGTAAAATGTATACAATGTATATAAGACAACTTTGCCTGAATAGAGTAACCTATTATAAAATGTTAACAACTTTTCTTGAATAGAGTAACCCATTGTAAAATGTAGACAACTTTGCCAGAATAGAATAAGCCATTGTAAAATGAAGACAAATTTACCTGAATAGAATTACCCATTGTAAAATGTGAAAAGAGTAACCCATTGTAAAATGTACACAACTTTGCCTGGATAGAGTAACCCATTGTAAAATGTGAATAAAGTAACCCATTATAAAATGTACACAACTTTGCCTGAATAGAGTAACGTATTATAAAATGTACACAACTTTGCCTGAATAGAGTTACCCATTGTAAAATGTTGACAGCTTTGCCTGAATAGAGTTACCCATTATAAAATGTTGACAACTTTTCCTGAATAGAGTAACCTATTGTAAAATGTTGACAGCTTTGCTTGAATAAAGTAACCCATTGTAAAATGTAAAAAGAGTCACCAATTGTAAAATATTCACAACTTTGCATGAACAGCGTAACCTACTAGTATTATAAAATGTCCATAACTTTGCCTGAATAGAATAACCCATTATAAACACAGTAAAATGTATACACCCATTGTAAAATGTTTACAACTTTTCCTGAATAGAGTAACCCATTGTAAAATGTTGACAACTTTTCCTGAATAGAGTAACCCGTTGTAAAATGTTGACAACTTTTCCTGAATAGAGTAACCCGTTGTAAAATGTTGACAACTATTCCTGAATAGAGTAACCTGTTGTAAAATGTTGACAACTTTTCCTGAATAGAGTAACCCGTTGTAAAATGTTGACAACTATTCCTGAATAGAGTAACCTGTTGTAAAATGTTGACAACTATTCCTGAATAGAGTAACCCGTTGTAAAATGTTGACAACTTTTCCTGAATAGAGTAACCCGTTGTAAAATGTTGACAACTATTCCTGAATAGAGTAACCCGTTGTAAAATGTTGACAACTTTGTCTGACTGTTAGTCTGAGTAGTGCATTCCATTGTAGAACGTAGAAAACTTTGCTTGAAGTGGCTAATGATAAGATATATGCAATCCTGCCTGAATATAGTGTTCCAGTGTAAAATGTAGACAACTTGACTGACCAATTGTACAAGGAACAGAATTCCTGGGTCCTACAAAGAGATGTAAGCTGGCTCTTAAAACAGTAAGTAGATGAAACCTATAATTACATCCTACAATATACTAGACCCCTACCAAACATCAAAAGCCTATAGAAGTGGCAAAAATCTGTGAAAAAAATTGACAGATGCACACACACATTGGTACCTGTACATTATACACTGGTCACATTGAAGGCTGCTGGCTGTTTTCCATTGTAGATATTTTAAATTTACGTTTATAATGTAGGTTGTGTCGCATACACTTATTCCACATCTCATTTTCTTCTACATAGACAGTAAACTGGCATTTCTATGTCCCCACTCCACTTTGCTGCAAGGGGACAAAATTGTTGGTTAGATAGGAACAAGTTACCCAACTTATATTAGATAAGAAAAGTATCTTTTTTTTCATTACAATTTTAATAAGACATAAAATAACAATTGTTCACATAACTGGACATATCAATCATATATAAAATTTTATTTTAAACAATTCTTGTGTTATTGATATAAATATCTGCCTTATTTACTGACATTACATAATTTGAGTAATCTGCTCAATACTAATGAATTAATAAGTTTACAATAAATACCAGAAATCCCAAAACATACATAAATATTAAAAGAAAATCATTTTGTGTTCCTGGTCCCAGTTTTATAAAACATCTCAAATTTGAGATTTTCTCAAATCCTTCCTCAACAGAGATTTCTTGCAATTTCATTGGTCAATATTTGAGTTTAGGACAGATTTGAGGAAATCTCAAATTTGACATGTTTTATGAAACTGGAGCCTGAGCTCTTAAAAACAAAACTCTTCTTTTTGGTCTAGCCAAAAAAAACAAACATTATAGTCACAGCAATTATATAATGTGATTAGCTTTCCTAGCCTCTGAAAATTATTTATAAATGTTATCTATTAATTTGAAAAAAAAAAATTTCAGAAATAAAATTGAGACAAATTTGGTCATAACAACAGGAGTAAATGTGTGATTGACAAATTTTGCAGGACATACTTTAAATGGTTAGAGAAAACTGTAATTCATAGTGAATTTTAACATTATTTATCTTTTTAATTTTTTATTTTAACAATATAAGATTGCACTTGCAACTTTAAGATGTAATATGGTACAATGTCATTACTTTAAAACTTCAAAGGTTTTTAGCATTTCAGATATAAGTCTAGCTTCTACTACCAATATGTAGATTATTAAAAACCGTATATATACTGGTTATATATAATATAATACTGGTATAACATCTTTTATTAAATCTAATTGGTAAGAATTAGACCTAATTGGAAACATCAGCAAGAGCCTCATCCTTTCAAGTAGGTACAGAAAGAGTTTCTCATCAATAAATTTTATATCATTTCATACTTAATATTCAATCAATTTATAAACTAGAATATTTAATTTCAATTTTGTTATATATATCTTAAATTATATTCAAACCAACAATTTAATGAGTGTATTTTGTCTATGTATATTTAGCATTGTATAATGGGCAACAGATTTTCCTTCAGGTAGGCCTAGCTTATAGGATTTCATCTGTTGAGATGGTTTAACCTATATCTATAAGCATGATAAGTTTAGCTTTATGCCAAAATGTCAAGTTTACCTGGAAAGGGGAGAATTCCTATAAAGAAAATGTTTCATTGGAATGGTGGGAAAACATAAATTGAAATTTAACTGTCACCCATTAGATATCATTTCAATAGAATAACATTTTTTTTGATTGATTGAATATACATAAATAAAAAAATGTAATAAATTATAAAAAAAATCACTTTGATTACATATTCAAAATGATAGTTAGACAACTCTGCCTATCTTATAAACATGTTTGACAGTCTCCGTTAGCACCTATAATGTTTTGGAAGCAAAGGTGTAAAAGTGTGGATGGCTAAAATGGAGAGGTATTCAGGATAAATATGATCTTTATATCATCTTGACAAAAAAATAGTTTGATTTTTAATAGCACTATTACAGGGTCAATCTATACATATCAATATATGTAGAATGTAATGTAAAAAGTAAGAAGAAATAGGTATTTCTAAACTATCTAAACCTCTGAATGATATAAAAACGAAAGTTTAAGTAGTATAAATCATCAGTCAGTGCAGGATCAAAAGGCCTTTTCTAATGTAATAACCAACAATGTGTAAAAGCATGATGAAATTCTACCCAAGCTTTTAAGGAGTACCCCCTGAAACTGATTCTAAATGGTTTTAAAAAGACAGCAAATTCTATTCTTGCCTGCTGTTGTGAAAGGCAGGAGGCAGAAACAGCACAGCTGTTCTCAATGATTATAAAATTAGCCATTTGCTAGAATATATAAGAACTAAAATAATAAAAAGACTTAAAAATATAAAATTTACATAACAATAGTGCATGAAGAGGTAGATTACATGTACTAAAGCATTGCAAAACAATTTACTACAAGTAGCACAACTTATTTTCTAACAACAATAATATACTTATACTGTAAATGTACATATTTTCGCGAGGTATTTATTTTCACGAATTTACAGTCAGGCATATTTCACAAAATTAAATAATATGTATGAAATACAAATGACAACAAAGTTCCAGACAATAAATTTTGCTACGCCTGACGCGCATTTCATGAAATGAATAGAGTCCTGAGCAGAATACACAAAATTAAAATTAAGTACCGTGAAATTATGTGAATTCCTAAATTCGTGAAAATAAGTACCCGCAAAAATAAGCATGTTTACAGTAATAAGCATGGCAAAACATTAAACTACATGTAACAAATTCATTTGCCCTAAAATAATCAATATGATTAAACAAAAAACATAATAAATATATCAAATATCCACAATCAAAATTGTGATTATTCAATAATAATGTAATAATGTAAACAAATGATAAAGTAAATCTTGCCTTGCATGCTACCAAATTGATGTGAATAGGGGATAACTGACAGGACATTCTATCTTATAACTTCACTCCATGTGTAACTGTCCGCTGACGCAAGGATTAAACCCTATACTGCAAGTACTGGTAGATAATAAACAATTATCACAGTATAGGTGATCAAGTTGTTTCTTTCCAAGACAGAACAGCAATCTTATGGCAGGCTGTGGTCAATGGCGTTTCATGTCTTCCGATGGAAGAGAAAATGTTGGGTCTTAAACCAATTGTACAAAGAACTCTTGATATTTAAATACATAATAATGTCCAAAAGACATAATGGCCCATCCTGCAACATTTGGGACAAATATGAACAAATGGACGGACCGACTTTAGTAGATGGGGCATAAAAAGCACTTCAGCTTCTTATGTGAAGTGACCAGCCATTTAAACATAAAGCATTTTTTTAAAACGAATAGCATGTTGGCAAGATGACATACATGGATTTCATGAATACAAACATGTTCATTAATCATGATTTCATTAAGAAACATGAATTCCCTTCCTTAAAAATTAAATAGATAAAAAAAATAAAAATTTGATATCCCACAATAATATCATAATTGTACATTTTAATATGACAAGGCACCTAATAATGAACATTAAGAGAGATAACCATATTATATTATACTGCTTCTAACCAAGTGAAATATTCTTCAATTATTGATGGCACTAACCTTTGATATTAAAGCTCCGGTGTTTTAGTAGTGAATAGATAAGAAAAACAAAATTTTGATATACTTTTTGTAAATAGTTAGTATCAGTGGGAAATGAACAAACAAAATTAAGACACCAACAAAACTAATGGTTATTCTATTTCATTTTAGACCTTAAGGGTATTGGTGATTATCAAATTTGTATCCATTAATTATATAAATGTATTTGTTACCCCAGTAGTCAATTGACTCTAAGGCTTGAGAACTCAAGAATGGTTGTGAAAATCTTTCCTTTAAATGATTATAATGTAAAATTCAAGTCTTAGGTAGCTCATAATTTTTAACTGGCAAGAAAGTAAAGATACATACTAGTTGAAGTTTCTTCACATGTACACATTATACATTTCTGATTTGATTGAACTGCAATGCTTATAAATAACATGTATAACAATATGAATAAAAGTACTGAATTTAGTTTCTACAATTCTACAGCGATGTAATTATTTCTTACACATATATAATGTATCAAAATTATTTCTTACACATATATAATGTATCATATAAATCACAGTTTGGTAAGATAATATAATATTAAAAGGCTTGACTTAAGGATGTTTGCTACTATTATTGAAAATAAATAAGTTTCAAATTTGATGCCTTAAATGAAAAGATAATATTTAAAGGTAAAAAATAAGCAAAGAATTTTGATAGGTTCGTAACCTCGTTTTCAACATAATTGATATGATTGAGTTAAAGTTTTGGCGGGAAAATGTTTTCTCTGACTTTATCATATATTTAGCATTAGCACGATTTAGCTGTTAAAACCCATGACAGAATAAATAGGATTTGAGAAAACTTTGTGTATAACCTCTTTATACCATATTAAAGACATTGATAACAAAAAAATAGGGAGTTCGTGGGCAAAAATTTTAACACTATTTTGATGGTAAAATCAAGAGGATTCCAAAAAAATGACAAAAATACCCAAAACAAGACATGCGAGCATCCTTAAGTTTGAAAATTTAACAGTACATTTCATGCCAATCCTACAAATCAACTGTCCAGCTTCCCATGTGTAATAGCAACTGACCAAAGCATTACTAAAATCATAGAAAATTGGTAAATAAAATAAAAAGCTTCGCCGAGCGCAGCATGATACGACCGCAACATGTTGAACCCTGTACGTTTTAAGCCTAATATGGATAGTCTTTTGTTCTGGACACATGCAGCCCATGGTGGACTGACAAAGGTTTTTGACACATGCTTCTCTGATGGACTTTCAACCCAGGGGCTAAAAATATAAATTTTGAATGTTGTATTCTATTCTTTAAAAGAATAATGTTTGGGGAAAAAATTAAAAATCGAACCAGAATTTTTTTAAAATTATGATTACAGCCCCAAAAATTTATTCTTAAATTTAGAATCGCTACCTGACAAGAATAAATTTGCAAAAAAAATTTTCAAAATCGGACCACAAACAAAAAAGCCCCATTTGGCCCCTAATTACGTAATAGGGGGAAAAAGGGGGGGTCGCAAAAATTAATTCTTAATTTTGTATTCGCTATTTGACAAGAACAAACATGCAAAAATTTTTTTCAAAATCGGACCAGAAATAAAAAAGTTTCAATTTCGGCCCCATTTGGCCCTTAATTACGTAATAAGGGGAAAAAGGGGGGGGTAGCAAAAATTTATTCTTAATTTTGTATCCGCTATTTGACAAGAACAAACATGCAAAAAAAAATTTCAAAATCAGACCAGAAATAAAAAAGTTTCAATTTCGGCCCCTTTTGGCCCCTTATTGCGTAACAGGTTAAAAAGGGGTGGGGGTCGCAAAAATAAATTCTCAAATTTGGATTCGCTACTTGACAAAAATAAAGTTGCAAAAAAAAATTTCAAAATCGGACCACAAATAAAAAAGTTTCGATTTTGGCCCCATTTGGCCCCTAATTACGTAATAGGGGGAAAAAGGGGGGGTAGCAAAAATTAATTCTTAATTTTGTATCCGCTATTTGACAAGAACAAACATGTAAAAAAAAATTTCAAAATCGGACCACAAATAAAAAAGTTTTTATTTTGGCCCCTTTTGGCCCCTAATTACACAACGGAGAAAAAGGGGGGCGCAAAAATTCATCAGGTTCATTCTTTTCTTGTAAGAAACATTCTTGACAAATTTCACAGCAATAGGCCAACTAGGACCAAAGTTATGGTGGAAACAAGTAAAATATTTGAATTTTTTTCCCCTTTTGGGCCCCTTATTTCGAAACAAAAAAAGGGAGGACCCCCAAAATCAATCCCATTCATCCTTGTATGGTAAGGAACATCACTGTCAAATTTCATAGCAATTGGATAACTAGAACTAAAGTTATTGTGGAAACAAACAAAAAAGTAGTATTTTTGGCCCTTTTTTGGCCCCTAATTTCTAAACGAAAAATGGGGGGACCCCCAAAATCAATCCCATGCATCCTTTTATGGTAAGGAACATCATTGTAAAGTTTCATAGCAATCGGATAACTGGAACTAAAGTTATTGTGGAAACACTAAAAAGTTAACAGACAACGACGACGACTACGACAACGACGACGACGACAGCATCATACCATAATACGTCCGCAAATTTTTTGCGGTCATATAAAAATTAACAAACAAGTAACATTTATAAAAAAATAATAACTATATAAAAGTATTACATGGCATTGGATCACAGTATACATATCTAGCACAGTTCACAATATAAAAATGTCACAAAAGGCCATCCCTTATCAATTGTTTCCCCTTAACAAATGTACCCTTCAAAAATATTTGAGGAGGTAGATTAAACAAAATTTGTTAGTATTTACAAGTTTTGAGTAGAAAGGTTGTTTGACAAAATTACAATTTATTAAAAAAAAAGAGAGAAAGTTTCTTAAGCAAGGTTGGTGTGGGAAAGGAACAGTTTTTAAATTTTGGCCTGATTGTGGCTTAACATGATAGCAGTTAGGCAAAATATGTGGGCCACCATAAAAATTACTAGCCCTGGACTTAAAATTCACTGGTATTATCAATATACTTGGCCAAATTTTTAATCATTTAACAGCAAGTCTCGCACGAGGGGACAGCTCTAAAGGCTATTTATCTTTAACACTTATTAAATGATGAATAACTCCTGACTGCAGACCTACACAACAAATTTTGGAACAGAAGATAGAGGTATATTTTAACATTATTACAATATAAAACATTTGGCATAAGGATAAATAGAAATAAAAACCTCAATCACAGTTTTCTTTTTTGGATTCATTTTTGGAAATAAAATCACTTTTCAGTAATCTGTAAAACAGGACGATGTTTATGATAGTCATGGCTGCCAATCCCACGCTGCCTATGGAATAAAATATCAGTGGAACTAAGTCTTTGTTCACAACGAGCCATCGACTCATCCAGGCCATTACAGATATACGACAGACAACAAACGTCCCTGAAAATATTCAACAATAGTACATATACATGTGTATAACAAATCAACATTATACATATGAGTAAGTAAGTTTAATTTATATTGCTGCATCTTATATGATAAAACCAAAAGTCCTCAGTGGAAGACATATATAGCTTCATCTAATAATATTCAATTAAAAGTAAGAAGATGACAGGCAAAAACTCCATATGGCACAATAGGATGGAGCAAGAAGTACATGCAAAATACCACTGCTGCATGTACATGTAGTTGTAGTGAAAACTGTTGGAAAATATAATATGATGCAAGAAACATAAAAACATATTATCATGTTAATATCAGACAAAGTCCGATTAAGTGTAAAGCAAGTATACTGTACGCTTAACTGGAAGTCAGATTTTGTTCAACAATCTCAGAATCCCCCAATTACCAGGGCCAGCTTCAGCTAGTGTTTTTGCACTTGCACAAACTAAGAAATTATGCTTTAGCAAAACTTGAATCTTAGTCCCTCAATAATTTAATTCCCAGCATCAGTGTAAATCTTGCACATTACAGGTATTAAAGCATCATTTGAATATCATTGACATTTTCGAGGTCCGGCATAAATATTACTATTGACATTTCTTTAAGTTTGGGATATGGGCTTCGTCTGATTTAAGGCTAAAACCTACTCCATATTATACTAATGCTAATGTACCAATGTGATCCCATTGTTGCAAAACATAATCTCTGTACAGTGTATGTCTTAATTGTGTTTTGTTAAGTAACTATTTTTTATATTGTGTAACTTTAAAGTGTAAGTTCACGATTTTTTCAAATTTGTACATTGAAAGACTATCATATAAAAATAACTTTGGTGAAATTCCTAGCGCTCAAATATGCATAGTTAGGATAAAATTGGCTTTTGAAAGTAAAAAAAATTCTATCCATGGAGGGTCACGTGAATAGACCAATCGCGAGTTAATCCATTCTGGAACATTCCGGATATTAGAATGTCCAAATGTCAAAGGTCAACTGAGGTAAGATTTGACGTCAGAACATTGGGAGCAATGGAAGCAACATGCTTACCGATTTATTTTAAGAAAATTTGAAAGAAAATTGAATAAAAAGTTTGGATCATCAATTTGTAATGGTTAAAGAAATATAAAAACAAACATTTCCAAGGTATTGGAGAGAAAGGACAAGGTTTCCCTGTTTGATTTATTACAGAGGAGGTACAAGTTTTCCAGTAAAATCGAGGTAAAATGGCGGCTGTTTTGGAACTCGCGATCCGGGTATTGTACTAGATGGCGCTGCTCAAAGCCTGAATGTTGTATCCTATACCCATGTGGTATTTACCGATGTGTACCACAACGGACAATTTGAAATCATTATAATTAAGTCAGGAATGATAAAATAAAAGTCAGTCTAATGATTGATTGTGAGACGTTTAAAAAGGGTACCAATCGTTAAGTTCAGAACTAATTTGTAGAAATATAGAATTTTTATATATTTTTTTTTGATTGGCCGTACAGACATTTTTGGAAAATATATATTTCAATTTTCAGTATGTAGTAATGCCCTATACTATTTCTTTTATACATTCTGTTTAAAATTCATGGTTCCCTGACACCCTACTGGGATAACGTTGCATGATTCGTTTGAAGTGATATTATGATAATTAGTCCTTCCGTGCAAACCACCGCACCACAGGGCTTACTTATCGTTTTCTGTGTATAAGACTTTATTCCCTTCTACAAAACACTGGCACAACAGGGGTTCACCTGCCGTTTCCTGTGTATGTTTAGTACCCCCGTGCAAACTATCGGCACCACAGGGGTTTAATATTGTTTCCTGTGTATTAGAAGTTGACATTTACCTGGTTGGAATGGGTTCTAGAACACTTTCTTTAAACGAAAATCAACCCCTTTGATCCGTGACAGTGTCGTTTGAACATTGAAGTGTGAAAATGTTAATAAAATACCCTTTCTAATTCAAAACATATAAAAACAATAAACTGTAGGAATCTTTTTTTTGTCTTGCAAATAATTATGTAGTTAATTGTTTTTCCAACACTTCAAAAGCAAAAAAAAGTGGGAACTAAAACTCTTTAAACACATTTTTAATTTGGGTACTAGTATTACACAAACCATGCACGATGTAGCACCACACTTTGGCTGATTGATAATTGTAAGAGAAAGGTAGTCAATGGAGTGAACAGGTGATATTGACACCTGCTGATTAATTATACCCTATACTGATTAAGAAAATTATTAAAAGATGTGCCGATCGAAATTCTTAAAATCGAGCTGTGGTGGGTGTGTCTAAAGCGGGTTGAGTGCTGCAAGGAAATCTTTGATTGGAGGAGCACCTTAATTGATCTATGATATCTGTCAATTATACCTGTAATTAACCAACGGAGCGTGGCAGATCTTCCATGGTTAATGATCGTAAAGGTTAATGATTTTAATTGATACCTGTGTATTCATCAAGAACTAATTTATTGTCTTAAATATTTGAAAAAGGATTGAAACCTAGGGCTACTGTGTCAATAAATATTTCAGATTATTTACTATTTGGACTTATAATTAATTATTTTAAAACAATTTAAGGTTTAAGTAAACTATTATCTTGCTATTTCGATATAAAAAACGCGAGATTAAAAAAATTATCAATGCCAAATTATTCCTATCTAAAATCATTACTATTATCGACAACATCGGTTTTATGTTACAAATATCGTCAATTGGTTAATGTATTTATCATTGGAGATGTGACGTCACATCTCCAATTGAGCTATCCCATAATTCATCATTGTTCATAGCATGGATGCGCCCATATGGTCTTGTGTATTCGAATGAAATTATGAATATCTTTCTTAATATAGTGTTTTCAATGCCCAAACCCGGCATGATGCCTACTCTCATTATAATAAATCAAATAAACTAATAACTCAAAAATCGCCAAATTACACTTTAAACTCTGTAAAATTTTTAATTAAGCCTATCTTCAAACCCCTGCTTAAAATTTTCTGTCTAAAGGATAAAATTGTTCATGCACAACAAATATGCTTTTATCATGGTTTTGTTTTCAGATTGTGTATGTGTGTGTGTTGGTGGAAAGCCGTTTTCAATGCACCTGAGCCAGTTATGGTTTGATTGATTGTTGGTTTCTTAGTGTCCCGTCAGCGATATTTCAGCCATAATCAGGACATCAACATGTTATAGTAATTAAATCAAAGAGCCAGTTATGGTGTTCAGTTTTAATGGTGTAGAAATTTTGTTTTCAGACCAATGAATCTTACTCTATGAGTTAAGTAACCATACCTAAGTTTATAAGGCTATTCAATCTGTAAATACTGGAACTCTTGCTGAACTTGCAGATGAGCATGAGCTGACGGAGATGAAGAAATATACTGTTGATTTCTATAATTAAAGCCACGACAGCGTATCCAATATATAACTTGGTTACTATGGCAATGTTAAAACATATGAATATCTGAAAAAAGAAACATCTTTATTAAATATCATGATGATAATTGATGCAGGTTCAGTAAACAATTAAAGGTTTCCTTTAAGTCAAATGTGGGTCTGTACTAAGGCTCTTATATGTTTATATGTTATGTGATTTGTTATTGTATTGCCATGACAAGTAGTCTTGTGTTGCATAATAAAGATATTTAATATGGTCATTTCTTTTAAATCTTTTTTACTTATTTGAAAAACAAGCACATTTTTTTTCAGTGTATATGCCACTATTTTTTCTGCTAAGGGGGCTGTGTCATAATTGCATTAATAAGTGATCTATCTAAATTTTCAATTGCACTACTGTCATGTCTGCATGTTCTGTGAAATATACATGTATGAAATTTAATGAAGTCTTTTCCATTCATGTTTTCTTTTGTTTAATTTCGTTAGAAAATATTTCTTTGTCATCAACACATTTTAACCAAATGGAATAACATGTCACTATGAGTTTATAATAATAAATACTTTATAACATGTACACATTCAAAAGTTATATACTTTGAACTGACATGTAAAACTTCTTTATTTATTTTCCTAACATCTGAATAATGTAGAACACTTGTATGTTGTTATAACATGACTTACAAACAGGAGGTATTAGTATTTAATACTTCTAATCTCAGATGTAATTGACATGTGAAATATAAGTTTATTTTGACAAAAGCTACATTCAAGTAGTATATATATACTAAATAGAAATAGGGCTTGAAGTTCTGATAAGAAAATCTTCATAATTCAGGCAAAATCACTTTTAACAAGTATTGCTTGATCATTTAAGCCTAATTGAAATATCCTAGATTCTCATTCCCTCCTCCCCCCCAATTTTTCCAGCCGCCTTAACAAATTTTATTTTGATATTTTGGCAAATTATGTTCATTTTTTGTCAATTTCCTTAATAATGACAGAAATCTTATCAAAATGGATAAAAAATAAATAAAGAAATGGAGCAGTCGCACACGACAGCTAATCTCCTCACCTGTTTCATTAAAATGTGAGTCAAGGTGACCAAAATCTGGAACTGCTGAGATATGCACCTTAACCAAAACTTTAACCAAAGTCATCTTTGCATAATATGTAGGTCAAGGAGACCTTATTTTGGTACGGATGCTGGTCACCATCCACAATGTATCCACTGACCCAATACCATCTCTCTATCACTTGCAGTTGCTGAGATATGGACCTTAACAAAAACTTTAACCTGAGTCATTCATGGGGAAAATATAAGTCAAGGTCACTTAATTTTGGTACTGATGCTGGTTACTATCCAAGATGTACCCACTGACCCAATATCATTTTTCTATCACTTGCAGTTACTGAGATATGGACCTAACCAAAACTTTAACCTGAGTCATTCATGCAGAAAGTATAAGTCAATGTCACTTAATTTTGGTACGGATGCTGGTTACTATCCAAGATGTAGCCACTGACCCAATATCATCTCTCTATCACTTGCAGTTGCTGAGATATGGAGCTTAACCAAAACTTTAACCTGAGTCATTCATGCAGAAAATATAGGTCAAGGTCATTTAATTTTGGTACTGATGCTGACTATCATCAAAGATGTACATATTGACCAAATATCAACCTTCTATGATGTTTAGTTACGAATGACTGAACCAAACACTTTATCTCCTCCCCAACTCTGTTGGGCTCAGGGATAAAAAAAATTAAATTCGCCCGCCGGCCTCATATTTTCAAGAAATCTTGATTAAAAGCTAGGAATTATTTCATTATGGCCTAATTTTTTACCTGAGTTTAAAATGAATTTTCATTTTATTAATTTTTAAATGAGTTCAAGTATTTAACAATATAACAATTCATATAGATAATTCTTAATTTTCAATATCTACAACCTGGAATGATTTGCATGTGAACATACAATGTACTGACAATATCATTTATTCTGTCATGTTAAAACGTCATTCTTAAATAACAATATACACAAGATATGATAGTCAAGCATAATAAACAAACTCTTCACTAATGATTTCCTGGCAAACTAGCTTCATATATCATGTTTTTGTTGAAAGCAGAAATTACAGAATCTATCTTGTCCTTAATGACAAGAAAACAAGAAAATCAATACACATCTTAATAGTGGTATAAACAAATGTCTGTGTTCATGTAAAATGATATTTGAAAGATTTATATATAGCCAGATTGCATGTACCATGTAATATAAAAGAAACCATGAAAGTTATGGTTTATCATAGTTATTGAAATATCTGCAATGACAAGTTAGAACCAAAGAATGATGCCTCAATTCCTTGAAAAATCTGTTCCAAAAAGTGCAATATTTCCTTCAAAAAATTATTTTTAGGTTACCAATTACATGGATTCTGTTACATACATGACATCTATAGCTAATTTATTTATTTATTTATTACTTGAGAGTACAACAGTTCATTTGAAAGTTGTGTCAAAACCTAACATCTTCCGAAGACCTACTATTTCTTGGCTACATTAATTTACCACAAAGTATATCCAATACACAATATCCAACACACATTAATTACAACATGTTGACCTATCAGCTGAACTTTGAACAAAGGTTACTTACCACAATATGATGAACTCCCAGTTCAAAGGTTACTAAATTAAAAGTTGAACATGATGAACCCTCAGTTTAAAGTTCAATGGTTACTTAACACTTGATGAACTCTCAGTTCAAAGTTCAATGGTTACTTGACACAACATGATGAAACCTCAGTTCAAAGGTTACTTGACACAACATGATGAACTCTCAGTTCAAAGGTTACTTAAAAGTTGAACATGATGAACTCTCAGTTCAAATAGAAAATAATGAGATGTGGAATAAATGTATCTGACACAGCCCACAAACAAGCGGCAATTTTGAATAAAAAGCTTCGCCGAGCGCAGCATGATATGACCGCAACATGTTGAACCCTGTACGTTGGAGGTCCTGTATGTTTAAGGCCTAATATGGATAGTCTATTGTTCTAGACACATGCAGCCCATGGTGGACTGACAAAGGTTTTTGACACATGCTTCTCTGATGGACTTTCGACCCAGGGGGTAAAAATAAAAATTTTGAATGTTGTATTCTACTCTTTAAAGAAAAAATTAAAAATCGAACCAGAATTTTTTAAAATTATGATTACAGCCCCAAAAATTTATTCTTAAATTTAGAATCGCTACCTGACAAGAATAAATTTGCCAAAAATTTTTTCAAAATCGGACCACAAATAAAAAAGCCCAATTTGGCCCCTAATTACATAATAGGGGGAAAAAGGGGGGGGTCGCAAAAATTAATTCTTAATTTTGTTTTCGCTATTTGACAAGAACAAACATGCAAAAAAAATTTTCAAAATCGGACCAGAAATAAAAAAGTTACAATTTTGGCCCCTTTTGGTCCTTAATAACGTAACAGTAAAAAAGGGGACACAAAAATATCTGCTACTTGACAAGAATAAACTTGCAAAAAAAATTATAAAAATCGGACAAGAATTAAAAAAGTTTAGATTTCGGCCCCTTTTGGCCCCTTATTACGTAACAGGTGAAAAAGGGGTGGGGGTCGCAAAAATAAATTCTGAAATTTGGATTCGTTACTTGACAAATATAAACTTGCAAAAAAATTTTCAAAATCAGACCACAAATAAAACAGTTTCGATTTTGGCCCCATTTGGCCCCTAATTACGTAATAGGGGGAAAAAGGGGGGTCGCAAAAATTAATTCTTAATTTTGTATCCGCTATTTGACAAGAACAAACATGCAAAAAAAAATTCAAAATCAGACCACAAATAAAAAAGTTTTTATTTTGGCCCCTAATTACACAACGGAAAAAAGGGGGTGCAAAAATTCATCAGGTTCATTATCTTATTGTAAGAAACATTCTTGACAAATTTCACATCAATAGGCCAACTAGGACCAAAGTTATGGTGGAAACAAGTAAAATATTTGAATTTTTTGCCCCTTTTGGGCCCCTAATTTCGAAACAAAAAAAAGGAGGGACCCCCAAAATCAATCCCATTCATCCTTGTATGGTAAGGAACATCAATGTCAAATTTCATACCAATTGGATAACTAGAACTAAAGTTATTGTGGAAACAAACAAAAAAGTAGTAGTTTTGGCCCCTAATTTCTAAACGAAAAATGGGGGGACCCCCAAAATCAATCCCATCCATCCTTTTATGGTAAGGATCATCATTGTAAAGTTTCATAGCAATCGGATAACTGGAACTAAAGTTATTGTGGAAACACTAAAAAGTTAACAGACACCGACGACGACGACAGCATCATACCATAATACGTCCGCAAATTTTTTGCGGTCGTATAAAAACCACAATGGACAACCGCGAGCAGCCTTGGACGAGGCTGGTAGGCGCTGCTCACAGTTCTGCAATTGGCCCATGGTCAAAATAAAATGCATATAATTCAACATGTTCAAATCCAGTCCTGAAATAGTCACAGATAGACCCCCTTCTTACCTTATACAACATAATGAACTCTCAGTTCAATGTTCAAAGGTTATTAACCCCAACATGTTTAAAGTTTACTTACCACAACATGATGAACTCACAGTTCAAAGTTCAAAGGTTACTTACCACAACATGATGAACCATCAATTCAAAGGAATGTCTGTTTCTCTGATATATCATCATATCAAACATATCATACACAAAATAACCTAAAAATTCAGAAAATGATAAAAATTCAGTACACTTTATAATTATAGAAGTACATGTATGTCAGTATAGTTTACATATATAATTACCTATGGTGATTTGTAAATACTTTAAATGCTAACTGTGAATATTGAGAGATGCACTATTAATGATATATCTGATAAACCAAGATGCAATATTGGTGATGTCTCTGATAAACCAACTACATGTATAAAAATATTCATAATTACATGAACATGCATTGAATTGATAATTAAAAAGGTGGACACATGTATTGCATACATGTACATGTTCCACCCAAGGACATGAAGGAAGAGCTCTATAGATCAGCTCATGACGAAAGCCTTTAAAAATTTAAATGTACATGCTGGTTTCTCAGTGATAGACAACATACATGTACATGTATGAGATTACATGTAGCTATATGACAGCAAGCAATCTGAAACTTACCAACTGAAAAACTAACTAATGAGTGTGCTGATGAATTATAAGTCTTGATCATGTCCTCTGCCATTTTTGGGGTTTCGTAGAAGCTGCAATGCAAAATAAACATAAATCTTTACATGAAATTGACAAAGACAATAACAATCTTTCATTAAGGCCAATATAAAAAATATCCTAGATTCTCATCCCCGCCCACCTGATTTTTTCAGCCTTCTACCAAAAAATTATGTAGATTTTTTGGCAAATTATGCTAATTTTTTGTCGAATTCTTTTTAATGGCATAAATAAATTCTTTCATAGTACTTCGAGTCTCATGCAATTTAGCAGAATTTCTACATAAGAGAGCTCACTATGCTCCCATGTAATAACCATTTAGTTTATCAGGTTTAACATAAACCTGAATATTATGCAAGTGTCAGCAAGCTTTCTAATGTACAACATGTAGAAAATCTGCCAAATTGCATGAGACTCAAAGTACTATGAAAGAAAATTCTTTCTGGCGGAATCACTAAGAATTATCTGAAGTTTTAAACAAGAGGCTCCCAGGAGCCTGAATCGCTCACCTGGTCTGGATGTCAACCCTATGAATACTTTTGTAGAGCTAAATGAGCTGAACATTTAAGCAAGCAACAGCTTTTCTCTATCTGCAATAGTTTTCATTCTATAGGCCAAAAACATTATTTTTCGCCTTTAAGGGGCTGTAATCCCTACAAGGGGTCATCTGACAACTTCAACCCTATGGAGACTTTTGTAGAGCTAAATGAGCTGAACATTTAAGCAAGCAACAGCTTTCCTCTATCTGCAATAGTTTTCATTCTATAGGCCAAAAACACTATTTTTCGCCTTTAAGGGGCTGTAACCCCTATAAGGGGTCATCTGACAACTTTGACCCTATGGAGACTTTTAAAGAGCTATATAAGCTGAACATTTAAACAAGCAACAGCTTTTCTCTATCTGCAATAGTTTTCATTCTATAGGCCAAAAACACTATTTTTCGCCTTTAAGGGGCTGTAACCCCTATAAGGAGTCATCTGACAACTTCGATCCTATGGAGACTTTTGTAGAGCTATATAAGCTGAACATTTAAGCAAGCAACAGCTTTCCTCTATCTGCAATAGATTTTATTCTATAGGCCAAAAACACTATTTTTTGCCTTTAAAGGGCCGAAACCCCTATAAGGGGTCATCTGACAACTTCGAACCTATGGAGAATTTTGTAGAGCTATATAAGCTGAACATTTAAGCAAGCAACAGCTTTCCTCTATCTGCAATAGATTTCATTCTATAGGCCAAAAACACTATTTTTTGCCTTTAAGGGGCTGAAACCCCTATAAGGGGTCATCTGACAACTTCGACCCTATGAATACTTTTGTAGAGCTAAATGAGCTGAACATTTAAGCAAGCAACAGCTTTTCTCTATCTGCAATAGTTTTCATTCTATAGGCCAAAAACATTATTTTTCGCCTTTAAGGGGCTGTAATCCCTACAAGGGGTCATCTGACAACTTCGACCCTATGGAGAATTTTGTAGGGCTAAATGAGCTGAACATTTAAGCAAGCAACAGCTTTTCTCTATCTGTCATAGTTTTCATTCTATAAGCCAAAGACATGAAAAAATGCTATTTTTCACCTTTAAGGGGCCGTAACTCCTATAAGGGGTCATCTGACAACTTCGACTCTATGAAGACTTTTGTAGAGCTTTTGATGCTGAAGCAGCAGCGTGGCATCAGATTTCATCTATCTCTTATACTTTTTGATTTACAAGCCAAAAACAGTAGTCTGACCCCCATGGTCTATTTTTAGTAACGGCGGCCATGTTGTTTAGACGGCGGTCACCATTTGTGCAATCTTGGTAGAGGACATCCCATAGATGAAGTGTGCAAAGTTTTAAAGCAATCCCTTCAGTGGTTTCGGAGGAGAAGATTTTCAAAGAAAAGTTAACGACGACGACGGACGACGACGACGACGGACGCCAAGTGATGGCAATAGCTCACATGGACCTTCGGTCCAGGTGAGCTAAAAAGTCTGCATGTGGAGAAAAACAGCGGGAAATAGTAACACACTGCCCAAAATTATCTCGTCACAATGATCAAAATTGTTAATGGATTGGATTTTTTGTATCTACACGAGCTTTAAAGGCAATGTCTTTCTCATATTAGAATATGAGATGACATTGCCCTTGTAACAGGGTTGCTCCAGCATTTACTGTTGAGCTAGGGAAGTACTTCTTTAGCTCTGACTACGAACCTTGAGGTCCTGGGTTCAATTCCTGGACAAGGACATGTTGATTTTGTGAAGTAATTCATGCTCTCCAGTTACATAAAAAACCCACGGTGGTAAGAAGGATTCCTAGCCAGGGTTGTGTTGTGTTAACTGTTAAAGAGTCATACATTGAGGTATGATTACTCTGGAGGAGGGGGCAGTATAACGGGGTTGCTCATCTTCGTACATACATTAATTAGTAGGTTTAATAGCCATCATTTACTGTTGAGCTAGGGAAGTACTTCTTTAGCTCAGTGGTAGAGCATCTGACTACGAACCTTGAGGTCCTGGGTTCGAGTCCAAGACAGGACATGTCGATTTTATGAAGTACATTTGTAATTCATGCTTTCCAGTTACATCCTTATAAGAGCTCGTTAAGTTAACTAAATAAATCCATTCCATGCATGGGTTCATAAGACGAGATAATTAAGGACTACATGATAGTATTTCTTGCCATTTAGGAGCTTCACTTGCTCGCAGATATACAAATCCAGTCAGGGGACTGACAAATTCAACTCAGAAATCATTTGACTTAATTAATAAAGTAAAAAAGTTTAGACTTGTAGCGATTTTTTAGAGAGTAGTGATTATTTTTCTATTCAATGTGCATGAAAATACTATTCATTCCAGGTGAAAATGTTTTGGCGCTTGACCTGATTGGCAGTGCGTGTGGCTTTTCATGCATGTAAATTATTTGACTTCAAGAAGTCAGAAAATGTTTTATACATATTATCATGTTTACATTACTGACTTGTCTAAGTCGGATGAAAAAAGGAAGACAACTCTTTTTTGCACTATAAATGACTTGTATAGGTCAGAAAAGAATTGACTTGCTAATGTCAGTCCCCTGACTGAAATCTATGATCATACAAACCCTTTCTTCAAATTTTTTGCTGTCCAACTGTAAATTGCTTGGAAGTAAAATACTCATTGTCAACATTCAAACAAACTTTGAATTTGTTTGTCGTGAAATGAAGACAGAAATTTTTCATAACTACATGTACAATGTATCATGACTATGAGTCTAAAAGATTGATATGAAACAACCCACTTATTCACACTATCGGTTAGAAATGACATGTACAAAGGTACGAACAGGTTTCAGTAGGAAATAACCTGATACATGTACCAACATAAATGAGATCCACAAGTGCCAGCTGTGTGAGCTTCATGTACTATGTACATGGTCTCGGTCGGGTCGTTTCGTACCGAAACTAGTTCGTACCCAAGGTCGTTTCGTACCGATTTTATAGATAGGTCGGTTGTTTCATACCTATCTTTTGTAGAAACTGGAAAAAATAATTTGTGTTTTTTTTTTGTAATTGCTTTCTTGTATTTTTCAGTCTTAACCGTAAAAATAAATATTTTAAAAATTTTGCTAGGTTTACTAATTTGTGCTTTTTTTTTTGTAATTGCTTTCTTGTATTTTTCAGTCTTAACCGTAAAAATAAATACTTTAAGAATTTTGCTACATGTGTAGGTTTACTCCCATGATTTTCTCAGACTGAGAGACCCTATTAATTAACTTGTTGTTTTCTTAACGAAAATTTTACCATGAGAAATTACTGTGTTTATTGCAAGAAACAAAGTCAAAGTCATGATAGTTGGCTTGGTTGATGAGTAATTGCACAGTCTTTGAAATTGTTTGGTCACTAAACAACAATCTATCATATACATAATAATTAAACAGAGTAGCAAAAAAATATTATCAATTTCTCAAATCATTCTACATGTATTAATTAGACATTTTTACTTAGAATAAATAATTGTGAACTAAAAATGTTTAAACTAAACATACACATAATGCATGCGTATATACATGTAGAAGACTTAAATATTAACAAAATTTTTTTTTTAATGTGTTCGTGTATTTCAGTGGTTTTGGTCACTTTTTTTATTCAGTTATGCTCAAATAATTCAACTACATGTAAATAGGGTCTAAACGACTCAGTTGTAAGCTAAGTACATGTACATGTATGAAACGACCCAGTGCAAACGGGAATCGGTACGAAACCACCCAGATTCAATGTACATGCATGTACATGTATGATGTAGGCAGGTAGTGTGACAGTGAGCCTACAGCTAGCCAACGAGTAAATAAATTAGCTTATTACATAGGTGCATGTGAAATACCGATTTTTACTTGTGAAATAAAATCTGGTAAATTCACAGTGTGAAATAACAAAAATATTTTCACTCTTGCGTCATTTCCCGCCAAACTGTCAATTGTAACGCAAAACTTTCAATTATGACGTCGTGAATTGAATTACATTGTCAGCATACGCCATTCATGAATTTATTAGAAAAACGATTAAATGTCGGCGTTTTTATCAATGTAATAAATACGTTAATCAATTGTGTCTCATGAATAACAAAAATATGATCACTTGTGCAGGAACGCACTCAGATTCAACTCGTGTGCGGAACAAGTTCCGCCTGCGCACTCATTAAATCATGATGCGTTCACTGACTCGTGATCATATTTTGGTTATTCACTCGACCCCAATTAATTATCCTATAAAAATATTGGTTGCCTAAATATTACCTTAAACAAGCCCAAACGCCGGCTGTTAATGCATGAAAAAATGACACTGAAATATTTTTCCATCTCCAAGCAGCATGTGTTGCAGGACTGGGTGTGAAAACCTCAACAACTTTGCTCAGTATGAAAAACAGTAAAAATGATGTTAAAACAACCGTTCCACCATATGCTGCGCCGTCGATATTGTCTGGCCAAATTTCCTGGTCGTTATTAGCCATTTTAAAGGCTCTGTTGTCATACAATTGAACTTTGATTTACATTCATCGTGCAACAAGTTGATAGTTATGTAAGGCATCGTAACATCACTCGGAAAGCATCGGATGTTTTCATTAAAGAATTTTTGGGTAAGTCTAAATTTCAAAATACTGTCCCGTTAAAGTACTTAAAACGCACCTCGTCTGTCGTCAATAAGGAAAATCAAAGTAAAGTAATTAAAACTTAAATCTAATGTTATTTACAAAGTAAAATCCAAGAAAAGTATTTAAAACTTAAATTTAATGTTATATAATGAGAATAACAATACTGATAATTTTATTAGTATTAGAGAAATTAAAGAAGTTGTAAGAAAATTAAAAAAAGGGAAAGCAAATGGACCAGACGGTATATAAATAAATGAAATTTTTATTCATAGTAGTGATATAACTGTAAAATCTATTGCTTAACTTTTTAATCTTATATTAAAAACTGGTCATTTTCCTGACCAGTGGAATAAATCATACATAATATTATTACACAAAAGTGGTGATAAAATGGACCCCTCAAATTATAGGGGTATATCACTGATAAATTGTATAGCTAAGATATTTAGTGCTGTGCTAAATGAGAGATTGAAAACACTTATGAAAGATAAATATTCAAACACACAGTTTGGTTTTAGAGAAAATCATCGTACTTCAGACAGTCTTTTCATTCTAAAATCTCTAGTAAATAAATATGTGCATAAGAATAAAAAGAAATCATTATGCTTTGTAGATTTTAAAAAAGCCTTCGACTCAGTCTGTAGAGAGGGATTACTTTATAAATTAGTAAAATTAGGAATTGGGAAAAACATGTATAACACTATTAAAAGTATGCTTTCAAATACAAATGCTGCACTTAAAGTAGATGGACATCATTCAGATTATTTTAAGATAGATAGAGGGGTTAAACAGGGGGACTCTTTAAGATCCACTTTATTTAACATGTTTATTAATGATCTAGGTAATAATTTTAATATGAGAAAGACATTGCCTTAAAAGCTCGCGTATATACAAAAATATAATATATTCCATTGATAATTTCGAATAATGCCTGGGACGATGTATTACTATTTCCCGCAATTTTTCAGCACGCGCAGACATTTTCGAAAAGTTCTGAAAATCGAATGTTTCCGGTGAGAACGATTTTTCTTCCATAGTATTTTGAGTCTCGTGCAATTTGGCAGACTCTCTACAATAGTGAGCTTCGCTACGCTCGCATATTAAAAATGACTCCAACCCTACTACTCTCATAAATTCAATGGTTGGTTCATTGTCATTTGCAGATGACCTTCTTATTATTTCTGAATCTAAAGAAGGTTTACAAAAAAGTCTAGACAATTTAAATATGTACTGTGAAAAATGGCAACTATCACTAAATGTAAAGAAGACTAAATCCATGATAGTTCAAAGTAAGAGTATTTTATCAGATGCATTTCTTAGTTATGATGGTAATATGATTCAAAATGTATGTGAATACAAGTTTTTAGGTTGTTTATTCAAGAACAATGGCAATCTGAAGCATTGTCTGGATGAACTTGCCAATAAGGCAAAAAATGTGTTATTTGCTTTAAAACAAAAGTCCATTTCTTTCGGAAATTTTCCAGTTAGGGTTTTTAATAATTTATTTGACAAACTAGTCAGACCTATTTTAACCTATAATTCTGATATTTCATTCATGGATTATTATTTACCCTTCTATAGAGCCAAATAGAGAGCTCTACAAACAAATAAAGAAATAGAAAACCGTTCTTTTATAGATAAAACTTCATTTGAGAAAGTGCATCTTAATATTTGTAAATTTTTATTGGGAACAAAAAAATCCTCATCTAATATTGGTGTGCGGTCAGAGCTTGGAAGATATCCATTAGAAAATTTCATACATTCACAATCTATGGTATATCTGGCTCGACTTCATACTGATGATATAAATCCACTTCTAAAAGAGGCGTTTGAACTAACTAAGATCTTAGATTCAAACAGCATTTATTCTTGGTACACCTATGTAAAAGATATTTCTCCGAACCAAGAAATAGGAGAAAATATTATTAATTGTAAAACAATGAAAAATGTTAAAAGCTTAAAATCTAGTATAAAAGTAGAAATAAATGACAAGTTCAAACATTTATTCTCTGATAAAATTCAGGGTTTTGATGAAAATAATAAGCTCTTTCTCTACAAAAAACTAAACCCTACCTTAGAAGGGAGCATTATTTGTCAGAATCTTTATTTTATTTGAGACAAATCTTTACTAAACTTAGAATAAGTGATCATAATCTGTAAATTGAGAGGGGAAGATATTTCAAAATTCCCCGCCATGACAGATTATGTAAAACTTGTAATATTCTTGAAGATGAAAAGCATTTTCTTTTAAATTGTAATATAAATAAAAAAATCAGAGAAAACCTTTTTAATTTAATAAGAACAGATGATTCAAATTTTATTAATATGTCAGATGAAAATAAAATGGTCTATTTGCTTAACCCAACAAATCATAATCATATAAGAATGTTTGGCTTCTTTTTTAAACAGTCATTAGAACTGAGGGCAGAGGTCTCATAACTTGCTATATGTTTATTTGTCTAAAATAATATTATCTTCATGTTTACATTTAAATATGATATGTATATGTTCTGTCACAAACTGTTTTTGTATGTTTATATGACAATAAAATTATGAATATATTACAGAGTAACATCATCCTAAAAGCAAGTATCAAATTATCAATATTTCGACTCTGACCCCCCCGGGGCTCCTAAAGTTAAATGAAATATAAAAATGTTTTACTCAACATTATTAAGCAAGTTTAGACAGGGGACAGCCAGACTAAGTCAAATATTATAACATTACAAACTTTTATGTCGACTATACAATAACCAGTCTGGCTAAAGATCAGCCCCTACTAATTTTAGTAAGGGTTGATCTTTAGTCAGACTGATACAATAACATAAATATCACATACATCACACCTCACACATGATCTAATTCTTTTAAAACTTGAAGTTCATGGATTGTCTGAACAATCTATCATGTTACTTAACAATTATCTGTCTGGCAGGAAACAATTAATGTATAAAAGAAATATGTGTAGCTCATTTGAAACTTTGTACAAAGGTGTTCCACAAGGATCAATATTGGGACCTATTTTATTTAATATTTTAATGAATGGTATTTTTATACTGTAGATTATAGTACCATTTACAACTACACTAATGATAACACGTTATCTTATGCCGATAAAAACTTAAATAATGTAAAATGCTGGATTGGCTTGATAATAACCAAATGCAGGCCAATCCAGACAGATGTCAAGCTTTGACAGTAGTAAAAAAAACTTTTCAGAAAACATTTGTTTCAATTTCAAAGGTAATACGATAGAGTGTGAAGAGTGTGTGAAATCATTAGGAGTTACGTAATAGTTATTACATGAGGACGCGGTGTGTCAGTAAAAGATCCCTTGACGGCCGGATCAAAATATATCATGTAAAATTTAAATACAAACATTAGAATACATTTTGTGCATTTAGAATCAAATAGAAAACATTTTTATAATATATATTATATAGTATCCTTATTGGGTCCCTTCAATATTCTTAAAGTACAATTTTTTAGCGTAGATATTCCATCGATTTCGTGGTCTAGTGGATATGAAGGTAGTCTTGAAACCCCGGTGGAAACTATGTTATTTTTCAATCTTCAAAAAAAACTTTGTTGTTGATTTTATAATTTTCCTATGTTCAACTTAGTGAACATTTCTCAAAAATCGTGTTTGAAAAACAAAAGAAAAGGAACAATAGAGTTGAAAAAGTAGAACAGGGTATTCCGAGGGATGATCCGGCTCAGATCACCCCTGTTAGAACAAAGGAGCTGGGATGTAATATAGATGAAAAAAAAAAAAAACGCCAAGAAAATTGAGAAGATACAAGAGAGGGCATTAAGGTTTATATGTAACGATTTATGTTATGATTATCTGCTAGAAAAAACCTAAGTTACCATCACTTAAAGTTAGAAAACTCAGAATCATTGCAGCTATAGAAACTTTCAAAATCATACACAAAGAAAACCCTGTATATCTACACGACTAGGTGAATATTAAAAAAAAAACACAATAATCCTTAGGGCACCATACACAAACTGAGGCTGGATAATGTACATAATTTCACATTGAATTTTGTTTTGTCACATGTTTAATGGGGTTTTATGTTGTTAACAAGCAACCTTAACACTTTTTTGTGACTCAGATGTGTTCATTCTAATGGATACAGCAAGATATTGAATTTCATTATGTTTAAATTTCTTTGATAGATTTTGACTGGTCATATATAGAAAAACTTTCTGTATGGACGGTAAATTCTCCCGAAATTTTTCACTGTACAATTCAACTAAATTTCAAATGATTACATCGTAAAAGGCAAAATAATCCAGAACCTTGATCTGAGAAAATTATTATCTCAGCCTTGATTAACCAAAAACTATGGTTATTTTTATTCTTTTATAGAATTTCATTACATCTGCGAATTTTTCCCCTTCATGTGCCACCACATCTATATATTTGCCTGATTATTACGTGGGATGACACTTATAAATGAAGTGATTGTGTCTTAGCTTGTTTTTTAAACTAACTTGGATACAATAAGCAAATATCAACTACACTCTGTTCTTTTTATTTTGTTTCACATCGAATTCGGGCAAAAAAAGGCCTCAACCTTTTTGTTTTCAAATACCGGTCCCGGATCCGATTCTCATTTTAGGTCCAGCTGTGATGATAACTTTGTTTACTTCCGGTCGGTAAAAACGAGCACCTGAAAAAAAATATGGGAAAGAGAAAAGAGTCGGGCACAGAAGAAGAAATCGTTATTGGTAGCAATATTTCATCCATTATCCTCTAGTTCTACATGCCAATTAACACCAAAACCAGAAAAAATGTCGCAAAAATTACGTGTACTGTAAAAAAATGTATCATCATCATGGCCATGGGTCCTATTTTGACGCACTCCAGAAATGACACACACTTAGATACATGGGTTTCCGATTGGTATACAAGGCGAAAAGCGTCGGACATAGAGTTTTGTCATGTTTTTGCCCTGTAGAATGAAAACTTTTGCAGATAGAAAAAAGCTGTTGCTTGCTTTAACCTCACGGCTTCAGCTCATTCCTGTACATTTACATTTACTGGATTACTGTGAAGGGCTGTCAAACAGCATCAACTCACAGGATTGACCACTACAAAAGTCTTCATTGGGTCAAAGATGTCCAATGACCCTTTATAGGGGTCATGGCCCTTTAAACATGTTAAAGATCAAAAATAGCATTTTCTCATGTTTTTGCTCTATATACATGTAGAATGAAAACTTTTGCAGATTGAGAAAAGCTGATGCTTGCTTATCAACCTTCAGCTCATTGAGCTCTACAAAAGTCTCCATTGCATTCGGTTGAAGATTTCAAATTACCCATTACAGGGGTTATGGCCCTTTAATTGTCAAAATAGTCTTTTTTTCATGTTGCAGATAGAGAAAACCTGTTGATTGCCTACACAATTGGCTCATTGAGCTCTACAAAAGACATGCTTAACAGCTTAAGGACAAAGTTAGGGAGTCTGGCTCCTGTGAGCCTCTTGTCAAATTTAATTTTCATTTTGCAACCAGATTTGCAATATCTACAACAGTTTTAATGAGTTAGGGGACAAAGGGACCAAAAACGCCAATTTTAAGAGTGTGTCTCAAAAATGATTTTATTCACATTTTTTAGGGGTAAAGGGACAGCCAATATAGTTATGTTGTTTTAGAATGATGATTTAACCAGTAGAAAAAATTACTCTTGCATTTAGGGATTGTGGCCCCTACCTCTTCAGAGAAAAAGGGACCAAAATGGGTAAAAGAAATGTTAACAAAACTGCTGTAGAACCTATATTTTTCATACAATTTTGATCATTCTTTTATCCTTGTATTACTCAATTATTTTTTTTTATAGATTCACCTCCTGGAAGCTCACATAAGAAACACAAAAAGCATAAGAAAAAACATAAAAAGAAGAAAGAAGGAGACATTGAAGCCAAACCAGCTATTACTCTGAAGCTCAAGATTGGTGGTGAAACTTTGGGGACAAAAAGGTATATTGTTAAGTTCATTTTACAACAGTGTTTAAAGACATTTCTTATGCCTTCTAGAATGCTTTGAGAGCAAAAAATAATTTGCATGTAAGATGCAGAGGTACCAATGGGGCATCTTAATGTCGAAGTCCTAAATCACAGAGACAAAACCAGTAAGCACAAACAAGGACAGAACGAAGAAACAGACAAAATGTAAAACATTGAAACACAAAAACTACTGAATATCAATTAACAACACAAACTCTAGTCATTACCAGAGCGAACTCAGGTTCATCGGAAGAGTAAATGGTTCCTGTCTGCTATAGCACACCCGTCATGCTGCCAATTTCCAATTCAGTGTGTCAAATTCAGTAAAGGAAGACAATTAAAACAAAGCCCTATGAATTATGACAAACCAACATCTTTAAGGTTGACCTAAAATCAACAATTTACAAATCATTGCTAATGTACACGTAAAAAAAATAGGAATTTATGTTCTTACATTTTAGTTAAATTGTACAAGTAGCAATCACACATTTTGGAATATTTTATTTTCCAAAAAGACGATGCAGTCATGTAATATTGCTAATTACATATATCTTCTAGAAATTTGGATTAGGATTACCACTTAGCAAGTTAAATGGAATTTAAAAGCTGGTGTTAGAAGAAAAAACAAACATGTATTGAGTCCATCTATTCAAATAAAAAAGATTACCTTGTACATTTATATTTATAAACATGATAAATACCAAAAGATTAAGGAAACAACATCTTTTCAGAATTTGTTAAAGTACCCTTGTATGTTTCACCTTAAAGGAGACTGGACACGATTTTTCACTTTTTTATATTATGATAAAAATCTGTCATAAAATGCTATTAAATATGAAATACGCCCTTGTTTTGTTGATATACACCTTAAAACACCACTTTTTAGGCATTTGTTTATGACCTCTGAAATATGCAAAAAATAATCGGCGATTGAGTCCAAAACGAGGCTTGACGTCACACGGGCCACTGGTCCATCATTGCATATTAAAACAATAGTATATAGTCAATAAAAAAAAATCAAGAGAGTTGTTAAAATTAAATTGACGGTTCTATAAAATGCATTTTTATGAATATATTTGACCGCAGTAACCAACTGAAATATAGGATCGGAAATATTTTTAAATAATTTTCATGAATTAGAATTTTTTTAGAGCAGTCAGTCTGTAAAGCTTGTTAGTCGTGGCGGCAGAAATAAAGTTTGCTCTGTTCATTTTTACATTACTACGACTCATTGGCGGATACACAGGGTTCGGAACCCCCCTTTTCTCCGAATTCTTTTTTTTTAATTTCATGTAGTTAGGCAAAATAGGTCTGGAGCAAGAATGCGAAAATGTCTGAATCTGTCCCTGCAACGTTAACCGGCCGCGGGCCCATTTACTCTGTGAAAAATTGTAAACTGCTTGCTAACTTTGCGCTATTTAGCACCCAATGGGCAAATGTCTTTTCCTACCCAGACAAACGCCCTTTCCAGAGCTAAATGTTCAGAAAGAAAAATAAGATTTAATTAAGACTGATATTCTGGTTAACTTACTCTATTTTGATTTTATCTCTGGTTTACTGTATTATGATTTTATCTTTTATTTATTTTTTTTCATTGAAATTGAGATAACGTTACCATAGACCTGTATATTAAATATACAGGTCTATGACGTTACATTCCGAAATTTGGCATAAAATAAGGGTTGTAAATTAATACATGTAATACACCCCGTGTTTGTGTATTACTTTATTTCATGTTGATTGAAGCTGCAGGTAGTTACAGTCGTTTGAAGGTTCAGTGGACTGCCGCACCGCAGGTGTCATACCTGTCAAAGTACTGTGAATTTACTACAGGTGTTACAATCACCCAATGTGAAGTAAGCGGTCAATGCTCACACCAGTGTTAATTTGCAATTTGCATCATAAATTAATTAGAGTTCGTCTAGTTCTTCAATTTTGTTTGATCCTGTGTTTACCTTGAAACATATGGAAGAGGGATATTTTAGAGGTGTTGGGTTCGTCCATAAGTAGATCCGTAAGAATAAATATGTACGTTATAAGTCTTTATGGATTTTTAGACCTACCGGACTTCAAGTTCCTATTTTGGGACAGCGGAGGCATCAATGGACACATTCCTTCTTTATTTCAGTCCAAGCCTAAATTGTCGCGTTCTTCTGTTCAGTGTATAAACTTCACAATAAATATCGGGACAGAATAAAACAATACAGTCACTAGTATTTGTAACATTTTTACTGAAGCTAACAATATACTCTGCAAAATGGTTTAAATCTATATGCTGCATGAAGTAGAATTGGAATTTTGGTGATATTGAACGCCCCATTGAATTATTACAGTGATTCCGAAGCTTTGTCAGGCCGTCAGACAAGTCCAGCAAAAACTGATTCGCTCCAGCAAAGATTTTAGGAATTTTAAATTGAAATGTTAGCACACATGCACCAAAATGTATGTTCGGTCCGGGAAAAGTAAAAATACCTTCGGAATCACTGTTATTAAACATCAGCTCGTATAAAACTTAAATCTCAGTTGTCTAAATCGTATAAAAATGTTATACCATGTAAGTACCCCCCCTCCCAAAAAAAAAAGTTTTAACAACACTTAGTGTTGATAAATGTTTTATATTGGAATTAGATGAATATATAGGCACAATTACTTTAAATATGATGCATTAAATGAACTCCTATTGAAATTTTAAAATTTAAAATTTGTATAAACTAATTTGCAGCATGAGCAAAATTTGTCGGAAGCTGCATATCTTGCATATATGTCATTGGGTATATTTAAACCCTATATTTGAGTCGGTATTCTAAATAATTATGGGTCAATCTTTTAAGACATTTTCAATATCCATGGCTGAATATGGAAATTCAGAAAAAAATCCCATACTTTCTTTTTTTTTTATTCAAAAACGATATCATAGTGCATTAATTGCCATTAATTTCTTACGCAGTAAAACGACAACTGGCCCATATTGCGTCATCAGGTCACGTGACGCCTATCTCATTAAAATTTTCTGGATCGGCGGAAGCGATAAAATGTGATGCTAATTACTCTAATTATGACCTTATTCAGGAGAATTGATAAGTTTTATGGTGTTTTTTACTGTTTATGATGAAAACAAGATCTAATATAAAAATATCAAAAATCGTGTCCAGTCTCCTTTAAAATGAACTGGTTTTTTTTTAGTGTACAAAAAGTAAAGAAAGAACCATTATCAGATGACTCACAAGAAATAGATATACTCAACGACTCGTGGACATCACCAGGTACATGTAAACATGGACTTCAACTGAAGATATAGAAGATAATGAGATATGGAATAAGTGTACGCGACATAACCTACAATATAAACGACAATTTAAAAAATCCACAATGGCAAACAGCAAACAGGTTCCAATGTGACTAGCGGTTGCTGCTCGCTGTGTTGTAATTGGCCCTGGATTAAAAATTGCATACAATTCATTTTAATGAATAGAAGATGGAATGGTATTACAGGGAACTCTTTCAAAAATTAAATGGGACATACATACACATGAAATAGGTGTTTCAACTATTCCTTAAAAACATCGGATTATCATTTGAATGCAGATGTATGAATGTGAAAGAAATACACTGTTTCTCAACATTTAATGAAACAAAATCCTGTTTGCCAATTTTAAGCAAGGCTTAGAATCAACAATAGTATTAAAAAACGAAAGAATATGTCACCAGCAATGTTCGCCAAACGACTCAAATGTTTTTTTCTCTCACAGCATTTTTTTTTCACATGTATTGTAGTTCCAGATCTAGGACATCAATGATTTGAATTACCTGACTTTATGATGAGTCTTAATGCAAAAAATAACTATCTTTAGATAGTAAATTAATCTTTATACCCCGCCACACGAAGTAGCAGGGTATTATGTTATACCCTCAGTTTTTTTCGGTGTCCGTCCGTCCATCTGTCCGTCCTCCGAAGGTTTCCGACCAATAACTTGAAAACGCGTCAAAGGATTTGAATAATATTTTGCACATCTGTTAAGTACAATAAAATACAGGTCAAGTTAAATTTCCAGCATGATCCAAAAAATAGTTTTAGAGATAGGCCACTTTGAAAAATCAAATTTCATGAAATTTTGAGTTTCCAACCAATAACTTGAAAATGCGTTAAAGGATTTGAATGATATTTTGAACAGCTTTTAAGTACAATAAAATACAGGTCAAGTTAGATTTCCAGCATGATCCAAAAAATAGTTTTCGAGATAGGCCACTTTGAAAAATCAAATTTCATTAAATTGTGAGTTTCTGACCAATAACTTCAAAACGCGTCATGGGATTCAAATGATATTTTTATAGCTATTGAGTACAATAAAATACCGGTCAATTTCCAGCATGATCCGAAAAACAGTTTTCGAGATAGGCCACTTTACAATCAAATTTTATTAACTTTTGATATTATAACGTGGCAGGGTATCATTTAATGTCCCATTACATGCCCTATTTTTTTTGGGGGGGGGGAGAATCAGTTTCTCCCGTGATGTTTTTGAGAAGATGTCTATCTTCAACCTAGTGATATAAAATATTTTGTATTTTGATGTAATGATTATGAGAAAAACTTTAGATAAATGTTCATTCCTTTTTAGCTCACCTGACCCGAAGGGTCATGTGAGCTATTGTCATCACTTGGCGTCGGTCGTCCGTCCGTCGTCCGTCGTCCGTCGTCCGTCGTCCGTAAACTTTTTAAAACGTTAACTCCTCTGACACCATAAGTCCAATTGCAACCAAACTTGGTATGGTTGTTCATTAGCATTCGGTGCTTAGAACTGATGTGGGGATTTTTGATTCGTCGTAAAACATGGCCGCCATGGCTAAAAATAGAACATAGGGGTAAAATGCAGTTTTTTGCAAATAACTCAAAAACGGCTACAGATATCAAAATTCTGACATAGGGTAAAAATGATCAGCACCTCAAGATCTACCTACCCTGAAATTTTGAAGAAAATCCAACGACCCATGTAGGAGTTATTGCCCTTTTTGTGGATTTTTTGCAAATTTTGCACCTGTTTAGCTCAATATCTTGAAAACTATACTAGATATTTGATAAATTTAAATTGCATATTGTTAAGCACATAAAGATCTACAAAATATGTAACAGGGTCAATGTTGTAGGACCTTTCCTTTTAGGAGTTATTGCCCTTAGAACGTCAAAATTGAGCATTTTAACAGCATTTCCTCATTACATTGAAAACTTTAACTCCTCTGACACTTTAAGTCCAAATGGAACCAAACTTGGTATAGTTGTTTATTAGCATTAAATGTATAGAACTGATGTGGGGATTTTTGATCGGTCGTAAAACATGGCCGCTGTGGCTAAAAATAGAACATAGAGGTAAATGGCAGTTTTTTGCAAATAACTCTAAAACGGTGACAGATTTCAAAATATTGATTGGGAACAAAAGTGATCAGCACCTCAAGATCTACCAGCTCTGAAATTTTGAAGAAAATCCAACAACCCATGTAGGAGTTATTGCCCTTTTTGTGGATTTTTTGCAAATTTTGCACCTGTTTAGCTCAATATCTTGAAAACTATACAAGATATTTGAGAAATTTTAATTGCATATTGTTAAGCGCATCAAGATCTACAAAATATGTAACAGGGTCAACGTTGTAGGACCTTTCCTTTGAGGAGTTATTGCCCTTAGAACGTCAAAATTTAGCATTTTAACAGCATTTCCTCATTACATTGAAAACGTTAACTCCTCTGACACTTTAAGTCCAAATGGAACCAAACTTGGTATAGTTGTTTATTAGCATTAGGTGTTTAGAATTGATGTGGGGATTTTTGATTGGTCTTAAAACATGGCTGCTGTGGCTAAAAATAGAACATAGGGGTAAATGGCAGTTTTTTGCAAATAACTCTAAAACGGTGACAGATTTCAAAATTTTGATAGGAACAAAAGTGATCAGCACCTCAAGATCTACCAGCTCTGAAATTTTGAAGAAAATCCAACAACCCATGTAGGAGTTATTGCCCTTTTTGTAGATTTTTTGCAAATTTGGCACCTGTTTAGCTCAATATCTTGAAAACTATACAAGATATTTGAGAAATTTAAATTGCATATTGTTAAGCCCATCAAGATCTACAAAATATGTAACAGGGTCAACGTTGTAGGACCTTTCCTTTGAGGAGTTATTGTCCTTGGAACATCAAAATTGAGCATTTTAACTGCATTTCCTCATTATATTGAAAATGTTAACTCCTCTGACACTTTAAGTCTAATCAGAACCAAACTTGGTATTATTGTTTATTATTATTAGGTGTATAAAACTCTTGTGGGGATTTTTGATTGGTTGTAAAACATTGCCACTGTGGCTAAAAATAGAACATTAGGTTAAACTGCATTTTTTTGCAAATAACTCAAAAAGTGTGACAGATTTTTAGATTTTGATTGAGAACAAAAGTGATCAGCACCTTAATATTATCCACCATATTGTCAGATGACCCCCTTATTAATCTTATGACCCTTTCAACGTCAAATAGATTTTGCCTAATAACCTTTACTTCAGGCACATATGTCAGGTGAGCGATTCAGGCTCCTGGGAGCCTCTTGTTCTTGAATAGTCTACTGTTGCAAAAAAAAAATTGCTGAAGAAAAAAATGACACTTTTTGGCATATATTCATAGATTTTTTTTGGGTTATACATGCACATGTTAGATTCTAGAAAACATTTTTTGGTAGTTTTCATAAGTGATAATTGTTTAATTTAAGATGGAATTGATGGAGAGAAGAAGAAAGAAGATACATCTGATGAAGAAAAAGAATGGCTAGATGCCCTGGAGAAAGGGAACTTAGATGATTCAGGGATGTTAAGGAAAAGAAAGGATCCTAAGCTACTAACAGCTAGACAGGTACAAAATACAGTAAAACCCACCACAAGTGGAAATGGGGACTGTAGTACTTAGTACTGTAAACGTGGAAATTTTCGTCAGGGGGTTATTTTCACTTGATTCACGATCACAAAATTTCTGTGAAAATTTCCCCCATGTGAATGATTTACTATTTTAGTATAGAATATGAATAGTGTAATATAGAATATGATTTGGGAAATTTTCCCCAATGCAAATAGTTAAATTGACAAAAAAAACCACTAAAATATCACGCCACGAAAATTTCAACGTTTACAGTAGACATATGTTCAGGTTCATACAGGTTCATAATACATGGTAATACATGTATAAGTATAATAAGATGGGATTTTGAATCAAGTTTTTGCTTTTTTAAAGGTTTGGTTTATTGGAAAAAATAGAGCTTGGAAGTTCAAGTAGTAAATGGTTGATAATTAGTCAATTACTATTGCTGACAATATTTGTGTGAACATATTATTTTGAAAAATTCAATTTCAATAAAAAGATGAAAAAAGAAAAAAAATGAATTTTGTTCCCATTCAAATATGTTTAAAAGAAAATGTACAAGTTTAAGACATGTACATCTGTACAAATGCATTGAAATTTATGAAGCTATTCTTTTAGAAGCATGAAGGCATGTAGCGATGGAGTAAATCAAATGTCTGAATTCACCTTTATTTACAAGCTCATGCTAAACATTGATCATATATTAAGTAAATTTATTGATTGAAAGCACGAACTGATAATATAATTTTATTTCAGAGAGCATTGTTTCATGGAGAACAAGAAGAAGAGCTGTTACAACTTCCCTCTGGTAAAATAATATCTGCAAGTTCATAGTTTCTTAAGAAAAAGTTATACACAAATATGACATGACTTTACCTTTATTCAAGTCGAACTGGAGTTGCTGCTCTGTAGACTTGTGAATACAATAACATCTTTACAAACTGTTAACACTTCACTGTGTTTCAAAATACAGTCAGAAACAAAAAGGAAATTTTTACATGAATATCTCATCACTAGTTATTATTTTGATACAATTTAAAAAAGAATTAGTATTATTTTAGCACTTTCTTGAAAATAGCAAAAATATTCAGAAAGATAGCCGACATTGTTTGTTAGATTTTATTATTTTTATGAGACTTACATGAATCTTATTCTCAAATTAAATGAACCTAGTTAACAAGATTTCAAAATTGATTTTAGTATTGAATGATTCGTGGCTTAAAATGCATTTAAAATTCATTACCGTATGTACAGACATGTAAGTTGTTAAATCTTATGTTTAGGTTACAGAAATGTTGAACTAACAGAAGAACAAGTTTTAAAAAGACAACAGAGAGCTAAAAAGAGGAGACAGCAAGCTCATGAAAAGAGGGAAAAGGACAAGGTATTGAGGATGTAAAAGCTCTATAGTTGCCCTTTGTCTGTCTGTCTGTTAGCTCATCTATTAACAACATTTTGTGAATGCTTAAACTTAGATTCAAAATCTGAATAACTCCTTAATTCGTGATATTTTCACACAATGGTTGTTACATAATATTGATTTGCACCTTTTATTTAGGGTATATATATATATATGTATATGTATAGTATAATCGCTAATGCTATAGGGTCGTTCCCATGGAGCGATTTCACATCTTTTTCAACCAGCGGACGCCCGTACAACAAAGTTTTTTATAAATTGAAGTCTCTAGGACTCCGGACGGCAACCCCGCCTAGCATATAATGCTTATATGCTAGGCGGGGTTGCCGTCCGGAGTCCTAGAGACTTCAATATATATATGTATATAGGAAACACCCTGTCTGTCCGTCTGTCTGTCCACATAACTCGTAAGTGCTTCTCCTCCTTAACTGCTTGAAGGATTTTGCTGAAACTTAATATGAAGGAAGTACATCATATGTAGATGTGCATGAAGAATTTTCAACGCAATCGGACATCATTTAGGGGAGATAATTGGACTTAAACTTTTCAAAAACATTATTCAATGGGAGACCCTGTAAGTGCAACTCTATAAACCACTTGATGGTGAAGATTTTGATGAAACTTTACATGAAGGAAGTACATCATTTATAGATGTGCATAAAGAATTTGTATTGCTCTCGGTTATCATCAAGGGGAGATAACTGGACTGGAGATTTTTTTTACAGTACAGAGTCCAATATGAAGCGGGGGAAATCCTTTTGTTAGCTCGCTCACAGTATTACTTGTTCATAATGGCCTTGCTTTTACACTAATAGCACCAAAACACTAACATGATAATACTTTAAGATAATTATTATTTTATTAATAGAGTTAGAGGATAGACAACAATTGAAAACTTTACATCTTTCATTTATTTCAAAATAACTTTTTGTTTCTAAAAAAAAATGTATATAGTGTGGATAGCTTCTTTCAATTAAATTACATTATTTATTTCAGAAACAAACATTAGACAGACTCTTGAAGAAACAGGAATCTAAAAACAAAGCTGCAAAGGTAATCAGGGTTGGCAAAGTATTGACCGCCCGGGTTTTCCCACCTGGGAAAACCCAGGTTTTCCCGGGCTGGGCAATACCCTTAAAATCATCAAAGTGGGCAATACTGGGTAATAAGAATTTATTCATGAAAAAAAATCCTACTTAATAGTATTATATGCTTCAAAATTTTTCCTCATCTACAAAATTCGCAAATTATTTGTATTTGACATTAATTTTCATGCATTACTTCAATAATTTGTATATTTGCACTACTTTTTTGCTATAATTTTTTTCACTGTCATTACAATTTTGACAATCATGACAATACATGTTGTTTAATCTATGCTAATTATTTATGAAACCCCAGGCTATAAAACAAAACAGAATTGTGAAACCATATACATGAAAAAATTAAATAAGGATTAGTTATCAAAACATCATAATTTTGTCTAATTGTTAATAGGTAGGGCTTGTGTATTTATAAAAATGAGACATACATGCATTAAAAAAACATTGAACTTGTATAAGGCCATATCAGGTTATTTATAGATCATTTTGCATTTCTATACATGGAAAATTTATCACATATACTACATGTATATCTTTTTAATTAAATTTTAATCTTTCACTCTCTAAATCTGTTTTTAATAGTGTTTTCGTTTAGATTTTACTAAAAAGTGTACATACACATCTTAATACTGATTGTTATGTAGGTATTTGATGATATCTTAATAAGAAAAAAACTTATTACCCAGTAATGCCCAGTATTGCCCAATAAAACCCAGTAAAACCCGGGTTTTCCCAGTATTTCCCGCTGGGCTGGGAAATACTCTTAAAACCCGGGTTTTTGCCAACCCTGAAGGTAATAGAAATACTCTAAACATGTAGGTACATGTATGAACCATAGGTGTTGAACTGAAAAGGAACATTTTACTTCTAGTAGATATATATAATATATAGTTGTTTGTTAATGACTGATATAAGTGTTAAAAGCTGGCTTTTCACCACTGGTGGTGAGTTTTCTATCCCAGTCAATGGTGTTGTGGATCATGCTCTCCAGAATTCTTCAGTCTCTTCTTTAAAAATGCACTTGGCTTAGAGAGCTAGTTATGAAATAGTTTAAAAATAATTTATGCTGTCTTTTGGCTATTCAGAGGTTTAGCTCAGAAGATAATGAGCTGGCTTGTCATCAGGACAGTCAAGTGTTTGATTCCAAGTAATGGTGTTGCGGTTTTGGCCAATCATGCCACTTTAGCTAACTTACAATGAATCATCTTTATTTATGCTTTATTAATTCATGAATTAAATGTGATGGGTTTATATATATCTTCTAAAGTTTTTGTATTGCTTGCAATTAAAATAACAGAAAAATGGACTAAGGAATGGGAGTTGGTCAGCAACGGCTGTTTCATATTCTCTTGCTTTGCATTACTTTGCTATATTAAGATCAGTAGCCAGTACACACTGTAAATTCCTCCCTAAATTACTCTCGTTAGTGTGAGGTGACCAGGATAAGATGTGAGCATGTGCAATTATCTCGCACTGTTCAATTAACCAATTAGAACTGTCAGTATTGATATTAATTGATGAGATAAACAAATAAAATGAATAAGAATTTAATTTTTGATTGTTGCAATGAAATTACATAGGATTTTAGTGATTTCAGAATTCAATTTTTGCCAAAGAAATAGGAACTTATATGCATTCTTGGAAAACCCGCAATGATCTTTCACTCGTGAATTTTTTCTGCCTTTTGACTAGTTCTGCTGCACTCAACTCACAAAAGACAAAATAATTCTGTTACTCTTCAAAACCCACATGCACTGATAAATTAGTTTTACACTAAGATATTGGTAGTCAATTAAAATGTATGTATATATAAATAGGTGTGGGTGTTTGTCATGTACATGTATCTTTGTCTGGAAGCCTAAGATCATTATAGTTAAACTGGTGCAGTAATTGCACAAGTAAGTCTATAACTCAGTAAACTATAATTACAACTATATATATTCAGGAACTCATATAAAACCCTCACTTCCTGTTTAACCAAATGTGGTGAATTTTGACTTGGAGATTTTTATGAATTATTGTATATGAAATCTTCCTTTTCAGGCTGCTAAAAGTTCAAAGAAAAGCAATGCTCCCAAAGTACATTACGTCAATAATCAGCATGGGATATCTATATCTGTACCAGCAGGCATACAGTTCCCCTTCACTGCTGAAAAAGCCAGGTTTGTAAGATATGTTAGTAGCAAAAAAGTACCGATGGGCATTCATATGTCAAAAGTCCTGAAAGGTGGACAATATCAGTTGACCGTAGGAAAACAATGCAAAGAAACAGAGAATGTATAAAAAAACAAACATGAAAATTAATCAGCCAAACTGCAATCAGCAATCTCTTATTGTAATGAGAGTAAAATTCTGTGCTCCAGAAGGGCAAACAAATCCTGCATGTTTTAATACCCCAGTTTAGTTGCCAATTGTACATTAATAATTTATACTTAATCACTTATTTATATTCACTTATTAGGGACCTGCAGAGAGTTGGTCTGTGTGTCTGTTCATAATTTTGTTAACTCTAAAACTCAAAGACTGTAAGCAGTACAGATCTGAAATTTAAAACAGCGATTTAGTATAACTATGTTGTTTTGGGTTTTGCAAAAAAAATGTTGAGCAGGTCTGAAATGTGTTAATAAAAACTTAGATAATTACCAATTTCTAGTTTTCTTTGACTACTCTACCAGTCAACACATGTACAAGAGGAAAAATTTTCCAAAAACAAAAGCAAAATTATCATGAATAAATAACAATTAAGATGTGGTATGAACATGACTAGTGTACGGAACACAACCTTTATAAAACCAAAAGCAGTTTAAAAATCTGAAATGAAAATAACTAGCAGCCTCCCTTACAGTTGGACCACATAGAACTATGTGATACAAATGATTCAAAACCTATTGACAGAGATTCATGAGCTTTTAAGAATTTTAAATGATTGTCTTGTAAATTTTCATTAATTTACTAATTTATTAGGATCTATTTTTCCTTTTCAGTCCACCTAAACCAAAGACTCTTTGTTTTGTTACTGGTTGTTCAAACCTTAAGAAATATTCATGTTCAAAGACTGGTGTACCATTGTGTAGCTTACAGTGTTATAAAACTAACTTATCACAGAATATCCCTGTTCAAGTTGTATGACCAAAACTCGACTAGTTGTGCAATATCCTGCCAATGGTATAAAACAAAATAGAGGAGTACTAATACTTTCTTAGCCTTTATGTAGCACCAACTTTTTTTTTTACAATCTACTAGTTATGGGAGAAATAGTGAAATTACATTAAACAACATTTTTTTTTCAATCATGTGTATTTTAAAACATTGATGCCTAATTGACATAATTTATAAAGGCTGCAAGGTGTTGAAGGAGGACCAGTACTGTACTGTTTTGCATTTTGACGTTGTACATTTCAAGCCCACTTTTTGTTGAAAGTAATGGTTAATGTAACTCATGCAGGTTTACATATGTTATATAGATGTTGTTACATGCATGTCCAGACAATACATGTATATGAAATACAAAAAGTGTATAAGATAGGTTATAAAGAGCCATTCTTATTACATGTTACTAATAAATATTAAGAAACATTTGAAAACTTGTGTTAATATTCAAGTTATACAAAAAATAGATGATAATGAGATATGAAATAAGTGTATGGGAAACAACCTATATAAACAATTGACTATTTAAAAATCCACAATGGAAGTCTTCCCGGGACCAGCAGGCTTTTCACCTTTTTACATTGGCCTAAGACTTAGAATTCAATACACAAGATTAAGCCATTCCAAACTTATCAGCAAAAGAGCCTTTTTAAATCATAGAACAATTAACACCAAAGGTAGAGGAACAAACAAAAGCTTTGACAAGGATTCATGGCTTAAGACAGGCACATACACATTGTATATATCTGTATTGACTTACATATAATAACATGTGAAGGGATTAAACTAGTTTTTTTACCAACCTTCCCCATATTGATAATTCTTTACAGAGCACAAAATAACACACAGTAAAAATAAAGTTGAACAAGTAAGAACCTGAGACAAAAAGACAACAAGAATCTACATGTACATTTTGCAGGTTAAAAATATTAACAATGGCATCATTCAAAAAAGGGGACACAATTACGAGGTGTACATTCATTAGATTTAGAGTTGTTAATATTTCTCCTGCTTGGAAAAGCGACAGAGAGATTAAGGTACATTAAAACCTTTTTAGAACCTCTTTGGAACTAGATTTTGTTTGGTTTGCATAGGAAAACAATGACATACTTAAAAGGCATTCAAATCTTGAGCAATATCCATACTACAAAGACAAAAACCTGGAGGCATTGAACAATATTTTAAACATGATATTCAACTAAACTGCAACCTGCAATGAGAACTCAAAACAGAAGTGCTTAGGAAGGGCTATTAGTTCCTGCTTATTGTAACACATCTATCTTAATGATAGGTCTAAACAAGACAAAAACTCTAAAAACAAACCATCTTCATAGACAAATATGGAATTTCTTTCTCAGATGAGTGCAGATGTTGGTTTATCATTGGGTTTTGTTTTGTATTCCAGTACCAGATTTGACACTCTGATCATTAGCTAATTGGCCCACAACAGCAGTTAAGCTAGTCCATAAAGTCCACCTAAAGAGTGCTCAGAAACCTGAAATCGGGCCAGGCCGCTTAGCCTATAAAGCACTGGGATGTGTGCCCCAGGTGGTTGGATGGGGCTGCCCTTTCCTGATTAATGCCGGGGTTCATCAGGCTATAATGCGGAAAACGTGACTGCAAACCATTGTTTGCCAACATGTGTGGTGTGTGGAGAGTGCCACGCTTCATGCACGTGGATGATCTCTTTAAATACTGCCAGGCAGTTCACCACATAGGCTAAATTTTCTGCCTATACCCTCTTCTCACCTTTTCCTGTCACACAGTGGTCTTTAAAACTAACTGCGCCTTTGTTTCCTACTCCATCCCTATATTTTATTTATCATCAAAATTTCATGTTCATTTTAATATCATTCTTTTCATGTTCATCGCCTTTAAATAACCTTTATAGCGTTGCAAGGGCGTAAACAACTCGCTCACTGGTCATTAGCAACACGACGGGTTTGCCATAGGAAGCTTTGCTACTGCTTACTCTTCCGGAGCACCTGAGTTCATTGATATTCAGTTATTTTGTGTTTCCATGTTTTACATGTTGTCTGTTTTTTGTCCCGTTCTTGTTCGTGTTTACTGGTTATGTCTCTGCCCTTTCGGACCTTTGACATTCGGATACCCAATTGGTACCTCTGCTTCTTTCATTCTCATTACGACTTGAGGTGGCGTTGTTTATTGCTGTTCGGTTGTTTTATGTTTTTGTGTTGTCTGTTTCTTGTGCTGTTCTTGTTCTTGTTTACTGGTTTTGTCCTCGCCCTTTCAGACTTTTGACATTCGAATGCCCCACTGGTACATCTGCTTCTTTCACAACAGACAGGATATGAATTTTATAATTTGAAGGCAACAACAACCTAGGATCAACATATCCTTGGGCTTGATTTTAAAAGGTTCAAATATATTGTAGATATTTCTACAAAAGAATCTCACATAGTAAATTCGGGTAAGAATAGGGGGGTACCAATATCCCATATCCCCGTAATTTTTTCATCAAATATCCCATATCCCAAAAAGTGTTTTTCCAGCATCCTATATCCCTGTAAATAAAATGGACGTAAATATCCCATATCCCAGTAAGTTTTGCCTCAAATATCCCGTATCCCATGAAAAAATTGTGTGAATATCCCATATCCCAATATACCCTAAACAAGCCTCAATAGTTTCTGTTTAGCCAGGATTCAGTTAAGAGTTGTTGAAATTGTTTCAGTCATATGCAATTTGTTTTTGTCTCGCCTGCCAAGGAGAGCGGGACATAGGTGTTACTTTACCGGCGGCGGCGGCGACGGCGGCGGCGGCGACAGCGGCGTTAACTTTTTGGAAAAGTTTTATGAGCACCTCCATATCTCAAGAACTATAGGTCCTGGGTTGATGAAACTTGGTATGCATATGCCCCAGTAGTAGCTTAGCACATTTGCATCCCCATCTTTTGACCTTGACCTTGATTTTCCGGTTGAGTGACTTTGACAATTTTCAATACATATAATAGCAATGGAAAAGTTTTGCGAGCACCTCCATATCTCAAGGACTATAGGTCCAAGGTTGATGAAACTTGGTATGAATATGCCCCAGTAGTAGCTTAGCACAATTGCATCCCCATCTTTTGACCTTGACTTGATCTTCCGGTTGAGTGACTTTGACAATTTTCAATACATATAATAGCAATGGAAAAGTTTTGCGAGCACCTCCATATCTCAAGAACTATAGGTCCTAGGTTGATGAAACTTGGTATGCATATGCCCCAGTAGTAGCTTAGCACAGTTGCATCCCCATCTTTTGACCTTGACCTTGATTTCCAGTTGAGTGACTTTGACAATTTTCAATTGCATATAATAGCAATGGAAAAGTTTTGCGAGCACCTCCATATCTCAAGAACTATTAGTCCTAGGTTGATGAAACTTTGTATGCATATGCCCCAGCAGTAGCTAAGCACAGTTACATCCTCATCTTTTGACCTTGACCTTGATTTTCCGGTTGAGTGACTTTGATTATTTCAATTGCATATATTTGCAATGTTTACACATCTTTTGATCTCAGAAACTGAAAATCCATGTAAATTCAAAATATAGTGGAAGTAAGAAAGAAGAATTGTTTCTGATGGTGCCGGCAGGCGAGACATACTTTAGTGTTAACTCTTGTTTTTTTAAATTGTGGAATTTTGTATTCAGCCTTGTAGGTTTATAGTTAATGTATCAGTAAATATATATCATGTGACCTTGACATCATGTATTGACTAAAATAATAACTTATCTTGGCATTCCGATTTTCTGAATATTAATTCCATTTCATATTAGGAATAGCAATTTTCCTATATACCCACCGTATTTGGTTCTTAGATTCTTCTTAATGCTTCATGCCAATAAATCATCTGCCGATGTAATTTTTGTGTTCCTTTTTAAAAGTAAGTAACAAGCAGGGGTGTTCGAGTTTCTTCAAGGATTAAGACTCCTCAAGGCAACAAGACCTGAGGACTGTACATTCTATTATTTTCTGAACTTCCTCCATACAAAAATTTACACCAGTGAACGGCTTGGTTCAAATGTGATATTTTCAAAATAGGAAAGAAGCATACACAGCCAACTACAGGCCTTTCTCACCTCTATTTCTTACTTTGCAAATGTCTAGGTACTCAAAAGGTCATCACGTGAACAATCATTGCACATGTCAGGAGACCAAAGGAACTTACGAAAATGAAACTAATCTGACCAATAAGCTCATTTTTAATATTTTCATTAAGCTCTTGTCATGCTTTTACCAGCATTTAAATAGCTTAAATATTCCTCGTGATGAAGATAAATACATAAACGTTAATATTGTATCTAATATTTCCAATAGTGTAGTAGGTGTTTTGCAGATAATCAGCCTAAGGAGATGACAATTTTTTTTTCAAAATGTTTTTTTTTATTAATTCACATCATGAATTATAGAAAATAATTAGATGTGGAATAAGTGTACGCGACACAGCTCACATAACAAGCGGCAATTTAGAAAAAAAAAAAACCACAATTGGACAATTAACCTCCAGCAGCCTTCAACGAGGCCAGTAGACAAGTACAAACAAAAGCTTTGTCAAAGATTCCTGGCTTATAACAGACACATATAAAATGTTGCGAGGTTAAAGTTAAACTAGTTTTTTTAGCCCAACCCCCTATCAATATTCCCAGACTAATCACAAAAATTAACACACAATAAAAATCAAATCGATCAACGTTCAGTTCCACTAGAGAGATGCCAGACCAAAGACAACAAGAACAAACGAACGATAGAAAACTCTATGAATTAGCATGCATGTGTACCATTTACATTTGCGACATTTTGCTACATTAATATACTAGTAGCTCCCTTTTTCAGTTTTATACCATCACCATGCGTCCGTCGTCGCGTTAACAATTTCAAAAATCTTCTCCTCTGGAACCACTGAACCAATTTAATTGAAACTTTGCAGGAATGATATATGACATGTGGACGACAAACGTTTATAATTCTGTTGCTTGCTTAAACCTTCAGCTCATCAAGCTCTACAAAAGTATCCATTGGGTCGAAGATGTCAGGTGACTCCTGTAAAGACCAGCATGGGGGTAACTCCAAGTATTTTTGGGTACAGATGTGCGGCCCAAAAATGTTGTACCCACCCCATTCATATATACGCCTGTATAAAAAGACACTCATTCATATATTTTTAAAACATTTAAAATTTCATAAAATATGCTTAAACTTGGCGTATTTTATAGATATTCATTAAAATCAAAGTTTAAATGGTACAATTAGGGTCACAAGGAGGCAAACGTGGATACTTGGTCATTCTTTTTCTATTAATATATGACATTTTTGAAAGGTACACCTTATCCTTTTCAAATATTGGAAACCCCAAAAAGTAGACCCTTTTGGGCCGCACATATGTACCTACCCTACCTTTATAATGGAAGTTACCCTCCCCCCGTGAAGACCAGATGAGTGCTTCAGGCCCCAGGGACCCTCTTTTTTTATTAAGCGGTGATTCCCCGATCAAGTGCAGAACGGGTTGCTTATATCTGCTCTATCAACATCGAACTTTATAGCTGCCAAAATTCATATCTTGGCGGGAATGCCAACCAGAATTTCGGGCAAACATTTCAGGTACCTTCAGAGGTTAAAATGGAAAATATTTCGTGGTTTCTTTATCTTTGAATTGCTATTTTCTGCCATAAAAAACCCCAAAACAGATGGTTCAACTTTCTTATCGTTAAAAGGGCAATTTATTTTAAGTTTCAACAGACAAAAAGATGATTAAGCATTTGAAACAAGAAATATAGATATGAATTGCAATTGAAGCAGGCTTGTCGTTCCATAAACGAACTATTAATTTGTTGTGAATCACAGAGCACAAGTGTTAGACCTTATCATAATAAATATTCGCGTCTTTATGTTTAATTAAGTATAAATTATTTTGTAATGTTTTAATCAAGTTAGTTCAAATTAGTCCAGGCTTTTTAGCTCACCTGGACCGAAGGTCCAGGTGAGCTATTGCCATCACTTGGCGTACGTCGTCGTCGTCTGTCGTCGTCTGTCGTCCGTTAACAATTTTTCAAAAATCTTCTCTGAAACTACTGAACAGAATTTAATGAAACTTGGTACGAATGATCCTTAGGGTGTCCTGCACCAAACTTGTGTTTCGATTTTTGATCCGTCAAAAAACATGGCCACTGTTACTAAAAATAGACCAGGGGTGTCAAACTACTGTTTTTGGCTTGTAAATCAAAAAGTATAAGAGATAGATGAAATCTGATGCCACGCTGCTGCTTCAGCATCAAAAGTTCTACAAAAGTCTCCATTTGGTCGAAGTTGTCAGATGATTCCTTATAGGGGTTACAGCCCCTGAAAGGTGAAAAATAGCATTTTTTCATGTTTTTGGCTTATAGAAAGAAAACTATTGCAGATAGAGAAAAGCTGTTGCTTGCCTAAATGTTCAGCTCACTTAGCTCTACAAAAGTCTTCATAGGGTCGAAGTTGTCAGATGACCCCTTATAGGGGTTACAGCCCCTAAAAGGCGAAAAATAGTGTTTTTTTGCCTATAGAATGAAAACTATTGCAGATAGGGAAAAGCTGTTGCTTGCTTAAATGTTCAGCTCATTCAGCTCTACAAAAGTCTTCATAGGGTCGAAGTTGTCAGATGACCCCTTATAGGGGTTACAGCCCCTTACAGGCAAAAAATAGTGTTTTTGGTCTATGGAATAAAACTATTGCAGATAGAGAAAAGCTGTTGCTTGTTTAAATGTTCAGCTCATTTAGCTCTACAAAAGTCTCATTAGGGTCGAAGTTGTCAGATAACCCCTTATAGGGGTTACAGCCCCTAAAAGGCGAAAAATAGTGTTTTTTGCCTATAGAATGAAAACTATTGCAGATAGGGAAAAACTGTTGCTTGCTTACATGTTCAGCTCATTCAGCTCTACAAAAGTCTTCATAGGGTCGAAGTTGTCAGATGACCCTTTATAGGGGTTACAGTCCCTTACAGGCAAAAAATAGTGTTTTTGGTCTATGGAATGAAAACTATTGCAGATAGAGAAAAGCTGTTGCTTGTTTAAATGTTCAGCTCATTTAGCTCTACAAAAGTCTCATTAGGGTCGAAGTTGTCAGATGACCCCTTATAGGGGTTACAGCCATTAAAAGGCGAAAAATGGTGTTTTTTGCCTACAGAATGAAAACTATTGCAGATAGGGAAAAGCTGTTAATTGCTTAAATGTTCAGCTCATTCAGCTCTACAAAAGTCTTCATAGGGTCGAAGTTGTCAGATGACCCCTTATAGGGGTTACAGACCCTTAAAGGTGAAAAAAGGTGTTTTTAGCCTATAGAATGAAAACTATAGCAGATAGAGAAAAGTTGTTGCTTGCTAAATTGTTCAGCTCATTTAGCTCTACAAAAATCTCCATAGTGTCGATGTTGTCAGATGACCTCTTATAGGGGTTACAGTCCCTTAAAGACGAAAAATAGTGTTTTTGGTCTATAGAATGAAAACTATTGCAGATATAGAAAAGCTTTTGCTTGCTTAAATGTTCAGCTTATTTAGCTCTACAAAGTTTTTCATAGGGTTGACATCAAGACCAGGTGAGCGATTTAGGCTCCTGGGAGCCTCTTGTTTTTAGAGATAATCTGTAGTATTTTCGAAAATGCTAATCTTTTGTCACTCTATTAATTTACGTTAATGTAAGCCGGTTTATATAATAATAGGATAAAGTAAACGATAGCTTTATCCCTATTAATAACAATGTGCACAGATTTGGAATATACTTGTCTTATGATATTAGTATCATGTTCATTATCTAGAATCCAGTTACTGATGCGAGATAAAAAACAACCCCCAAATGCATGTCCTTACATGTGTGGTCACTGGCGTTTAAGGACTTATATTTTGATTGCATGACACGCGATATTAGAGACCTTTAGCAAAACAACTAAACCAAAAAAGCAAAGTACGTTTTCATTGATGTGCCCAAGATTACTCCTATACCACAAGACATCGTTACGTCGTTTGAACGGAGTCCTTTTCAGTTCAAATGGTTGGAAATACGTTTTTGTTATGTTTTGGGATCACCTTCAATGATGGTAGAGTTTTTCCACAGGATTTTAACACTCTGTTAAAATATCGTAATCTCCAGTATATCATATTTGTCATGAACCTTTTTACATGAAACGCGAGTCCGTCGCTGTTTAAATGAGCAAAAATGGTTTATTCGCACAAAATTGTAATAATGTTTTTTGAATCCCGTGTAAAATATGAAAAGAAAGGCAAAATGTATTCAACATTGATCCGAAATACAGTGGAGGGAATCAAAGAAATGGGTTGGACTGATAAAGGCCCGTAGGTCGGCCATCTTGAATATTTAGATTTTTGTTTGCAAAAAGAGTCTTTAAGGGAGTACTTTTAGTTGCACCATCTCTTTTGTAAATCTGAAATTCTTGCATCTGGTTTTATCATAGACACACTCTTAAGTATAAAGATTTGAAGCCATCCTTAGTTTTGCCCACTTAAGCATCAAAATTCCGGCTGCAATGGAATCAGGAACATTAAAATGCGTGGCGTCCGTGTTCGTTCGTTCGTCCTTGTACTTTTTTTTCGTAACAGATTTCTTAGCCAAAATTATTCGTAGGCTTTCTCGCTTGCTGAACGCAGCGTCAAGTAGGGTCTCATATGGTGGGATGTGGCATTTGGTCTGTCGCTTATCTACTTCATGTTTAACGAACCGACTTAAGATTTGTTTTGCACTCGGCGATGAACCAATGATTCCTGTTCTTGTTCATTTTGTTTTGGTCAATATATGTTCCACCCTTAAATGTGTAAAAATACTAAAAATCTATAAAAACAAATTGATTTTATTGACACTACTATTCTTGTAATATAATATATAAGTTTAGTAAATATAATTAAACAAATTCTAAATTTCGACTCCTTTTAAGACCGCATGTATCTTTTGTACAATTACAAGTAGACATCCCTTTGAACCTTGTAGCCTGCATATGGAAAGATTTTCGTCCACAACTATCAAATAAACGGACTGAGTTAACAAAATCTCAGTTGTATGCGCGCTCTTTATGATAATACACTTGGTTTGTTGCATTTGTGCTCCTTTTGGTAATGCACATAGTTTGTTGTATATATGTGTGCTCCTTTTGATAATGCACTTGGTTTAGGACTAATCTATAGACCAACCTTAATATTTTCTTTTTTCATTCATCTGATATCATAACAATATTTAAAAAAGAAAAGAATTTTTAATCAGATTAAAAAAAGAACACTACATATTATCATGTAACATGCCTGTGTGGTCAACAAAATAAAGAATCCGACCTTCAAAAAGGCTTTGCACGTCACATTGTAATGCACTTTCTCTTTATCGATAGATTTAATACTTTAAGTCCAATCTTAATACCTATTCAAATATATAAACAAAGCTTAATTCTTATCAATAGTATTGAAGACAAGAAAAAAAATTTAAACTATTTAATTCTAACAAAAACATGGCGAACAACTGGTTTGATGAAGCAATGACTCTGGATAAAAAACGGATGTACAGACACGTAGAAGGTGTAGAGACGCCCGAAAGTCGACATGTGCAATATCATAGGAATGGATTCAATACTGATTATGATAAAGGCTACGACGATGACGACGAAGACGACGAAAACGCTGATGAATTGCCGTCAACGAAAGCTCGTCACAAAATACCACGTGTTCAAACTTCAGACGGTGCTGAAGGATGCAGCTGCTTCCCCAAAAGATCCAACAAAAATATACCATCTATGCTTTACGAAGGACTTGAGTGTAAACATACGGGTTTAAGAGGAGAAATGCATGCCGGTGTAGCTAGATTCACGGGAAACTGGAGGGAAAAATTCGAAGAAGCAGATCCAGATAGTGCAATGCCCCAAAAGACAAGTTATGTGATTGGTTATCCTCGCCCAATCAATTTAGACCAAGAAACGGACGATTCGGATGTTGAAAATAGGGATTCCTTAAACACTAAAAACGTTTCTAAGAAACAAAACAACAAACGTAAAACAAAGAGTTCTAAAAGTATTATTAGTGCACCTAAATCTAGAGAAGCTTCACGGAAAAGTGAAAGGAAAAAAGAATCAGCGAAGATAGAGAAGAAAAACCCTTTCGCCGGGTTTTTAGGAGACGTTGACGAGGAGCCAGAACTCCCAGAGTCAAAGCCACTTCTAGAGGGCATAACGTTACCTCAGATAGGATTTACACCACCCCCATCACGTGAACGACAGAATTCAAGAGAGAGACCTACAACAAAACCGGTTGCAAAGTCACTTCCTCCACTTCCGGAAAGTCCGTTTCTGTCTTCACGACAAAGAGGTGAACAATCTAATAGCCCCATAGATGAGGATGATAATCGACGGAGGCATAAAAATGGAAGTATAACCGAAAGAGCATTTACTGGTCATTATTATGACATGGGTATGTAGTTCTGTGATGAGTTTCTCTCTGTTTTTCTTGCTTTTTTCCTTTTTAACCACGTCTGAAATGAATGTCAGAAACAAAAGTTTCCTGAGTTACTATTTGACCGTCCTACGGCATATTTCTATCAAATAAATCAAACAACTTTATTGACCAATAGCACAGTGAGGCATTTGGTTTTTTTATCCGAAATTTTAACATTGAAATGCAAAAAAAAAGAAGAAAAAATTAACAAAGGACTATATTAAAAGCCATGTATACATTTACATGTATACAATGATAGTGAATATATACAAGAAATAACACTCATTCTGTTATTCAACATTTAAAGAAGAAATCGGAAATAGTTTTGAAATCTACATGTATGTCACGTTTAGCAAAATTTTACTATTAAAATAGCATGTATTAGAAACCATCAGTAAAAAGTTGTATTGGAAACATTAAAAGAACATGACTTTGATTTTTACTATAGATGAAAGAGATTCTAGGTCCACATAAATGGTTTTATCGCACATTTCCCACTAGAACCTCTGGTCAGCAGTAGTATATTTGAAACTTTCACATAATGTTGAAAATGCCGCATCATTCAATGGGGCTCCTCATGGGGGTACCAGGAATCAAGTAATCAGCATTTTTTTGCCAGTGCAATCAAATAATCATATATTTTTTAGAAATGTAATCAAAAACTGTTTCCCAATGGGAATCAAGTAATCAAAAATTCAAACCTTGGTAATCAAATAATCATTAAATATTTTCTCTTGTAATCAAGTAATCACCTTTAAAATGGCCTGCGAATCATGTAATCAAAAACCCCATGAGAAGGCAATTCAATAACAACCTGAAATAAGATAATGCGTTAAAATTCATACGCATAAATTCCATAAATCATTTTATTTAATCAAAACTGGCAAAAGCATTATAAGCATTCCTTGTTTACTAAAATCATGTACATGTATGGTTTTAATGCTTTTTTTCAGTCTCAAACTTTTATTCTCGTCCTGGTGGTATATGCATTCACGACAATTTAAAACAGTCTGGTGTCGAACCTTAAACATTCTGCATAAATAACAAAGCTTTCAACAAGTTAACTTTGGGAAGTAAATTTCAGAATTATTTGCTTGGCAGTTAAAAAAGTTCTATAATTTTTATAATTTAGCGTTACTTCGATCCTTTAAATTTATAGGTGCAAAGCGTACGAGAAGTTATGAGATAATACCTCAATTCAGAAAAGGCTTACAAGCTTGGACCTCTTACAAGAATGACACAAAGCGGCAAAATCGTATGATAGCAGGGCTACATGGCAGACGAACGACCAATGGAAATATGTACTCTCGCGAGAACATAACGGTACCGGAAGATGATGAATATGACTATGATGAAGAAGATTATGATGAAGACATTCAAACAAGAAAGAAAGGAGGAAATGAACAAAGAAAACAAATCACATTGAACAAATTAAAGAAATTGTTGTGATACATGAGGTGGTGCTGTAATATTTCTAAAATTTCGTAATATTTTGTTACCTTTTTGTGACACATTTATATGTGTTTTAACTTTTAGCTATGGAGAAAGGGGGCTATATTATGAATCGCGAATATATACGAGAACCCAAAAAGGAGAGAATAGGGGGATAGTCATACTTCAACGATTTCCTATATTTCTGGCGAATCGTTGAGTTTTTCGAAAAAAGGGCCCCTTCTCTCCTTTCGATCAGGCCTGCTCTCTTGCTCTCTTGTGAGTGGTTGTTTAATTTCTTATCATTGGTTACCAAATAGGTTAAATGACTACACAACATTGGCATATATGACCCAATTTTTAAATTGCTGTACATTAGTCAGTGCTTTATTCCTTGAATGACCTAATATAAGCAATAAAGGCAACGTTAATTTACTGAAGGAATTTGTGCTATTGTATTTTGACATTTTATTATTATTTTTACACTGGTTTTCGATATTAAAACTACAGAATTATTTGGCATAATTATACAGGCCCTTGATTTTCTTCTACTTTAAAAGCAATTACAAATCAAGTGGTTCTTCGTATTAATGTATTCTAACTTTACACATAATTAAACTGAAAATCTCAATAGCTTTAAAGTGCTGCAACAATGGGGACTTCTCTTTATTTTTCTTACGTCTTACATTAATGTTCTGAACAATTAATAATTATCAATTCCAAAAGGAATAGAGAAATATGAGTAAATAAAGATTCTATTAACTTATTTGTTGAAAACACAATTATTATTACTTTTAAATCTTTTGACTGCTTTCAGTACCTTCTATGTATGTCATTGTGAAAGTTTCCTATCGCTGATCATTTTCTGTTTTTACTGTCTATTGAAGCGTGGATTTCATTTAAATTCACATTTTACTAGATATTAAAACCCTATTGATCGAATATTTGTGTTTGTTAACTAAGTTGTAAACGTATTTTGTTATGATGTATTTATGACAGAGAAGTTGAAGTAAAAGTTTATGCTAACAGTGGTTGATATATCACTAGGATGTTAGGTAAGTCATCATACAAGTACCTTGGTTTTGTTCTATTCTGTAATTTTAGGTAACGTTAAACATGTATGCATGCAAGTCTTTTTTCGATACTCAAAATTTACTGTCAAAAATCTATTGCCGTTCCGATCTAATCAACTAAATAAACCAAATTGACCGTTATAAATACGAAGGGTTTTGTACATCTATGATAACTGTTGAAACAAGCAGGAACTGCTAACCCTTTCGGAGAACCTGAGTTCGCGTTGTTGATTGCTACTCTGTTCAACGGTTTTTGTGTCCTTTTATGTGTCTATGGCTATGATCAAACCATATGAGTACCAAATGATATAGTTATTCTTACTCATATGGCTATGACGGACTTTAAAAAAAACTTTAAAAATACTTAAATCTGAGAATATTCTTATTTTCCATGGCGACTCTAATAGAAACTTTCAAATTTGATGACGTCACAATGAGTTGAGAATATTCTTAGACTTAAAAGTAATTTTTCATGTTTTGTGGCGCCCAGGCCAGACCGTACAAGTGCATGTATTTGGACTACATATGAGTATTTATATTTTTTGTTATATAAATGATCGTTATAAAATATGACATATTTTACAAGTGATTAAAATTAAAAAACACAATTTATGTATTTTTTTCCGCCGTATTGGACTCAATGAATTCATAGCATTCATAAATGGGTTCAAGACAGAAATGGGCGGATTTCGTAAAATATGAAGGCAATTCGTAAGCGACAGAATGAAAGCGAATCTTATCACATGGGGTGTAAATACCAAATATATAAATTAATGTGAGAAAAATAAATATCTTATTTCCATAGTAAAAATGTGTCTTTTTTGGGGTAATTCTCAGTATCCCATATGCGTATGATCCGACCATATGAGTATACCTACATGGTTAGGACCATACGCGTATTGTACAGATACTAAAATAGTCCGGAACATCAATAATCATTTCTATAAACGAAACAAAGTCGAACGGGGGCCTCACAACACATTAGAAATACATATCATTTGTATGAAATGCTTGATACATTGTAATGTTAAGTAAGCCGAGTCAAGTATCCGTAAGTGAATATGAGTGAGTGGGTGAGTGAGTTGGTGTTTTGTACCTTTGCAACACTATACACGTTAAATAACAGCGATATGAGCTCGAGAACATGAAATGATGATGTAAGCGAAAATGAGTTGGATCCATCCTCTCATATGTTTTGTTAATGCGTATGAGACCGCATAAAATTACGTACAGAATTTCATCAAAAGCTACTGACATCAAATTTATAATCAGTCATGAATTATCAATGTATGCATGATATGTATATCATGAACAGCGTGACAAAAACAAACAAAATATGTTGACAATTAAATAAGCATCACATCACAACTTCTAGGATAGCCACTTTTAATAGCCCGTCTTGTGTTCCAACGTTGTTTGTAAAGCTTGGAAGGTCGGGGATGTTGTGGACGTTTCTATTTTGCCAGTATCTGTTCCCAACTCTCGTAAACATTATTAATATTGCTCCATATTCGATGTTGCGCTTACTTGCACCCAGATTACCAATGACATTTTTTGTCCTGACCAGAATAGAATGTATAACTTTTAGGTCAGTTATACTGAAAATATTTTAATCTATGGAAGAGAAGAAAACAAACATATTTTAAACATATTTATTTATCCTGGATTGGGAAACAACCTTAATGCTTCTATAAATCTCTCTCCAGTTTGCAAGTGTGGCCTTTGTAAACGGCCCCATTTGAGTCTACTCTTATCGAACTCTACAAAGTGGTCTTTAACATGTACAGGGTATTGCTCTTCTCCTACACGGGACAACCTTTTTTCGTCCCTTCCGAAGGACTAGAATCGTTTTTTGAGACCATCCTCGCAAATGGTGTCAAGAGAGAGTAAGAAGATCGATTCATGAATTTTTCACCACTGACGAGGATTGAACCACGAACCTCGGTGTTAGCAACCCGACGCGTTAACCACTACACTACCGACTGTCTTAAGTAACAAATTTTGATTTTGTTAAATAATTGGGATCTTCTGTTTAAAAGCATCTGAAACATGTAACAGGGTTTTGTAATCCTCCCTTCAATAAACGTGACGGACTGGAGATATCATTTACAAAAGACCCTGTAAGCTTTTCTGTCATCAAACTAGATTTTAACATAACTTGTTATGATATATGTTTTACATTTCTATTCATGACGTAGTAATCAATTTGAAAATTTCTTACCCAATGCTATACACCATTCGTCATTCACTAACAGTTTTACGGTAGCGCATGTGTGTAAAGTAACAAGCTTTTAAAACTTATATAAAACCCGTGCGGGTTCCGAGTGGCGAATAGGCCCCCAGCAGCGCTAAGCTTGTCGGTAAAATTCCATTTACAAGCGCTCAGGAATCTGACATCGGGTCAGGCCGCTTTCTGACAGAGTGACTGTCTTGTGTGCCCCAGGTTGTTGAATGCATGGAGCAGCCCTGTCATAATGAATACCGGTGTTCTATTGTAGATTTTCCCCCATGCCAGTTTTTCCGGGGGGAAAAACTGGATCGATCCAGATTTTCCCCCGGGGGAAAAATAGGATCAGTCCAGTTTTTCCCCCTTTATAAGCAAAAAGCTCATTTTTCCCCCTTACGATGTAACGTCACCTACGTTACGATGAAATAAAAAAATCGATATTTCATTAGTTCAAGCAATTTAGGGGGAGTTGTGCTTTAATGCTAGATAAATAGACAGACACACAGACTGGGTGACTACTATATACTCCCAAACTTTGTTTGCATGGGTACAAAAATATGCAATGAAAAACAGCCAGCTAGCAGTCCTCGATGTGACCAGTATTTGATGTTCGCTGTTTTGCAATCAACATTTATTGCAATATTATTCACATTATCAGGACTGTGAGAATCATACACAAACATTTAACATATGTTTTTAGGTCCTCTGTCCTCGGCGCTCATGACTGTTTTAAGAAGTAACTAGTGGTTCCTACTTGCCGAAAGATTGCTTGGGACAGCGTGTACTTAATTGTACTTATTTCATTTAAAATATCAAAATTTAAAAGATTTATTTTATGTTTTTGCTTTTTCTGCATATGTTTTTTTTTCGTAATTCTAAATTTCTATTAAAGTCATGTAAAACATTATTTTCATCCTCGACCATATTACATATCGGACATAGACGGTTTTCCTTGATATTTCAAATACATCATGTACCTACTTTTTTCTATAAGAAGGTAGATTATAATGCATAAGGCTCTAAACTTATCATAAAATGTCAAAGAATACCCCCTTCTTCATAAAGAACAAATAGAGTACAAACATAATCTTTGATCAAGACTTCTCACAGTGTATAACCGGACAGTAAGCGATCACGGAAGTTGATCACTGTCCGATGGTAAATCCTAGTTGCATGTTATTTATTTCGCCAGATTTTTGTGGTTTTAAGACTGCAAGAACGTACTACGATATCGAATAGGAACAAAGGTGAGTTGTTTTTATAGCTTGCTCATTTACACAACTTTTTAACGTTTCCTTTTGTATTCAGGACAATTTGAACTATTATAATTTTTCGATTGATCATCGATGAGTGAACATTTTTTCCTTCACCTCTTAGCACATATTTGGAATTTACTTGCAAACTGCAATGCTTTTATTAGCCTTTTTATTACTATCAAAAAGGGCGATTGTTAGACTCTCTACATTGAAAATGATAGATGGAGATAAAATACACAATTTTGTTAAAAACATTAAGTTTTGTAATTATGGCATAATCGTTTACTGTCCGATTAATTGGTCATTTATTTTCTGTGAGTGTCCGATTAATTGTCTGCTTTGAATCCTCAGAGTTTGAATAAAAAAGCTATAATTTCACATTGCTCGTCATTTCTTTATATCTTATTTTATTATATTATTCTATAATTTGCTTATAAGCAGGCTTGTGAATATATGTTTTCATATTTTTATGATAATTAATGTCATTGAGGTTCATTTATTTACTTTGCAGAATAAATATAAGAACTCAAAATAGTCTCTACTGTTGGATTCGAAAACATAATTGCGGCAGTGTTCATCTTATAACAAAATGGAAATCCATTCAACAAGCCCATAAAAAGAAGTGCGATAAACAGCTATGAGTACCTAAGTATGTTCACTTGTGTATGACTAATCAATGCTACTGTCAAAATTGTTCATTAGAAGCTTTCCATTGACTTTTGTGAAACTGACATCTTATAGCATCGACAGCCAGTGTGCTAGATATTTGTGAGTCGATGAATTGTCACCTACTTGTATGATACGAACAACATGCTCAACATTTGATCAAGATTATGGACATCATGGAGCGGTCATCTCTTGGTAAATCTATGTCTTATATTAATAAAAAGCTTAACAATGATTTGAGTTGTTTTTAAAAATGTGGTTAACCTTAGCGACTGTTGTGACAGCTAGGTTATCATGACAGGTTTCTTTCACAGCCTCGAATTCATGATAAATCAGTATAAGTCCCTCATAAGCGGAGTAATTCCGGCTATGCTTAATGCTTGAAATCTGGTGACAGCTATTAATTACCTAGCTGTTTTGTTTATTAAAAATCTTTTTATCTTGGACTGCTTTAATATGCGTTAGCCATTGCCGGTAAATTGGTTGTATTCACAAAGTCCATAATAAAAATATATAACAAAGTTCCAACCAATACGTATGACGCGCGTTTCGTCTTTTCTTCTTCCTCTTCAAGTAAGGAGTTGGACTCAGGATTGGGTCTTTGAAAACTCCAATATTCAAGACTCATGACTAAGATCAAATTATGTTTGGGCTAGGAAGAACCTAAGGGTTTAGACAATTTTAAACTTTAAACGCATGAAACATTATAGATTTGACAAAAATACAATCATAAAAGCAGAGTGACATAAAAACCGGAAATTTGGTAACGCTATATGTTATATGCATATTTTAATGACTAACCAATCACCAACAACGTTTAAATAAACAAATTGAAAGATAGACAAACCAAAAGCATTGAAAGGAAAGTACTCAAAATTAAAACGTTCGAACAGGGAAGCCAAAACCCAACAATGATATAGGATCTGAGAATATCGACTTGGCATATGTAAGATCTGTTCCAACTCTATTCCAACACCATTAAAACTGACCGCGTTCTGTAATTCGATATCTAAAAATTTCGTTAAAAGCGAACACCTACACCATTTGACTTTGTCTTTGAATTTACGTAATTTCATGCTTAGGCTATGTATGCTAGGTTTTAGTTGGATGCCTACATATCTCAAGAACTAAAGACTTAGAGGATATTATATTGCTATGCCCATGTTGTACACTAAATCTGAATTCCTCTTGGATTTTAGCCATGACAAATACATGTTTCAGACCGTACGCGTACGGTACAGACCATGCAAGTACAAGTATACCCATATGGTCTAAAAACCAGTTGGACCATACAAGTATTCAGACCATATAGGTATTTCTCAATGATAATTGACAACACCCAGATTCATACAGTAAAATAGGAAAGCTCAAATAAAAACAAAAAGATGGAATCAAAACATAAAAAAGGGAAATGTGATGTTTGATATTTGTAGAATTTGTTTGTTTTTATCCTCATTTTTTTTTTCGATTTCACCGGTATAAAGGGGTCCACGAAAAAGTGTCATACTTCGTGTAACTGTTGATGATTTAAAAAATATATATAAAGTTTGAGGAAGACGACAATACATGTAGACAGTTAAACCGACTGCGCATAATGTAAACATTCTTGGCTCAAACATATTGCCGAAATCTTGCTGAATCAGCCTCCCCCATCTGCAGATAGTTATTTTCTCCGTCTTCTCACGGGTAAACAACTGCTTGGAAGGCCTGTCGAACAAAGTTCCTAAATATTCTTCAAACTTTTCATCCCATATTTCAATGACTTTGTTTTGGTTGAACATTACAATTGACGAGAGTAAACAGTCCGCCAAAAGTTAAGCACCACCGCATTTTAAAATGGCACCCTCGTTTTATCTTTTATTGAAATATTCTGATGTTTTGTACACAAGAACCTTTGGATATTGAAACTATTTTGCATCATGAAAAAATTGAAAATTAATAAAGATTTTAAAAATATGGGTACAAAGTATTGTGCGATTTTTCCCGATCCTGAACTCAAGTTTCGGAGAGCAATAAAAGAAGCAGGCAATTCAAGCAAACCATTTTTCAAAGAATCTCTCACATGACACTTCTCTAAAATGTCGTTATCTAATAACATCAAACGACAAATATGAGTTTTAATGGGCTTTGCAGGTTTTGGGGCCTGCTTTAAAATATCTGCTTTTCCCGACTGAAAATTTTTATTTTCAAATGCTAAATTCTCCATAAAACTACATGATAATTAAACTTTGTACTTTTCGATTATGATTAAATTGGATTGTTTCATGTAATAAGGTTTATCAGAGATTTAAAGGCAAAAAAATGAGGCCTAAACATGTATATATACATGTAACACAAGAACAGTATATCAACTATAGATACATATCTTCATTTGCAAAGTTTGAAAAGCTAGCTAGATTTTAAGAGAAAGGCCAACTTCCCAAATCTTAAATCTATTTGTATGTACCGAAATTTTCAATTTCAAAGCTTATTTGCATGGTCAAAAGTTATTATTCGACAACTTTACTAGCTTGACAAAATGTTCGGATTATTTTCCAACTCACGAGGAATTACAAAAAATAAATCTGAATCCTAAATATACCTATGTTGTAATGAAATCTTGTTGCAACTCTTTGTTTAAGTAAGCTATTACCTTTTATATTTGTTCCAGTTTTTTTACATATCATTTTGCCCTAGCTGAATCGTATGAATAATGGTTTGTAAGGATTTTTGTCTTGATACTGCTACTTTGAACCCAACAATTAATCGGACAGATAGATATAGCTTTCGAACAATTAATGATTGTGTACAGTGGCAAGTGGTCGGACAGAGATGGAGTGAGTAGTGCTCTTACAAATCTGATTATTGTGAACAGTCAAAACCATTTTATCAAATAATATTGACACCAAAGGATTTCTTATTTAAACAGCTTTCATTGGAGATGCAATGCACTATTTCAATGTAAGTAATTCACTAATAATTTGTTGTTTCTTTCGCCGAAATGAGTTTCCATTGTCAAAAATACCAATGATTAAACCAATTTTTTAGAAAATTTAAATCATCCACAATATATATTGATAATTTGAATAGTGATAAATAACAATGTAAACAAATTGTACGGTTCATTTTTTCTTAAAAATTCGTTTCAGTGGAATAAAAGGTTAAATTCATGGGAAAATCATACCATTTTTCAAAATCAACTAGGATTTTACCACCGGACAGTGATCAACTTCCGTGATCGCTTACTGTCCGGTTATACACTGTGCTTCTGGAAGAATTAATCTATGGGACATGTATATCCAACAGAGGACACCAAACAGAAATCTTTAAGGTTCATCTTTACACTTTGGAAAAAATGACTGATATTTCACGTCTTTTTTCAGTCTATGTGGAGCCTAAACTACATATTCAATCGCTTAATAAGGCGTAGCAGCGTCTAGATAAATAATTTTTGCATAAAGTTTTAGTGTTTGGTGGGTGTAAAGGTGATCCGTTTTGCCGGAGCATTTTCTTTGCGTTTTTCAGTTCACCCAAATATAGCCAAATATCAACCTTGCCCTGTCAAATGGCCTCCACGTGCAAGGTAGTTCTATTATTGATGTTATTAAATCTACTCACAATCGGTTTTATGGAAGGTTATTAAGGGGTTATTCATGCTTTATTTAAGGTACAATTTGAACGGAAAGAAAATGAATAGAGAAATCAACAAGATTTATCCATGAACCATGCAGTAGACATGCAATATTAATGTAAAACTTGTCTACCTCATATTGACACAAAGCCAAGTCATTGTCAATTGCAAAGAGATCTATTGTTTCTTATCTTTCATTGAATAAAGCATAAACGACTTGGTATTTAAAAGATGTAACTATGTTTTTTTAATGATGATAATGCTTTCAATACTGAATCCGTACCTCAAATATTTCTTATCATATAGATTACCTCAAAAGTGTAAGATCTGAATATAAATAAAAATTATTTATAAGATTACTAACTTTAAATATTTTATTTCCATAAGAAAAAGCGTATAAATCATATTAAAGCTACATTTTTCATAAAAAAAATCACAGACTTGTGTAAGCATGTATCCGCTGAAAAGCTTAGATATGCTAAACATCGATAGGGGAAAAACTGGCATGGGGGAAAATCTACAATATGTATACGTATTGTCATTTTTCCTAGGGGGAAAAATGGCAATGATACAGTTTTTCCCCCGGGGGGAAAAACTAGATCGATCCAGATTTTCCGGGGGAAAACTGGCATGGGGGAAAAATGGCAATATAACACCGGGGTCGTCAGTCCGGTCGTCAGGCTATAATGCAGAAAACCCGTAACTGCAAGTCATAATGGTGCACCGTATTTGGAAAAATGTCACGTTCCTCGCACGTTAAAGAACCCTGCTGCAGGTCTCGGTAAGAGTAGGACCCGTGGGATCCCCATGCAGGAGGCTAAATTGTCCGTCCCTACCCATCAATCCTTTGTCTAGAAGCAGTCCAAACTGTCCTCCCCGATTGGCCTTGTGTCCCCTTTTCATCCACCTCATCGTCATTTCATGTTCATTGTATCACTCATTTCATGTTCATCTCCCGGATATAGCCGAAATCGCACTGCTTGGGAGTCATGCAATTACTAACTAACTTATTCATTACAGCAATTTGATGGTGAGTAATTATATAGAGCGATGAATTGAAACTTTATATGTTTTCAATCATTTTACAAGAGATAGACAAAGGTGTACCAAAAGTACAATCAAATATCATTAATCCGAAAAGACAAAGACTAAATCGGTAGACATAAAACCATCACCACAAAACAAACAAGAAATACATATATAACGAACAAACCACAATCAGCAACGTGAATTTAAGTCGAAACGAAAGTGAACTCGGGTGCTTTTGAATTGTATTGAGTAAGAAAGTGCAGCTTCGAATGAGATTGAAAGCTGTTGTATTGCTGTTTATAAATATTAAGAAAATAATTCTCGTTTGTCCGACTTTAAGACCAATTTTCCCTAAGCATCAAAATAACAAGGAAATGACATGTCTCAGATTTTGCTGATTTTCATTTTATAAGTTGAAATTGACCGTTGAATCACGAAAATAATGACTGTTAGTTAAAATTAATCATGGTTGCTATGGTAATCGTGGCGGCCATTTTGGACCATTTCTCATTCTACAAAATACCCTATATTCAAGTCCCAATTTGTTAAGCAATCAATGCATATTCAATGGAATTTTTGTTTGCTTAATGCAATACCTTATTGACAATATTCAAGACAATTTCAAGGTGTAGTCAAAACGAGGCCACCGAATATGTCAATTAATCACGCAGTTTTTCTGTAATTTTTGTGACAAAATAATACCGTTTTTGCCACTTTACCATGCCTCAAATTTCATAAAATGCACCAATCGCATATACTTATCATGAATATAATTACATAGATTGATGATTGATATTTTAAACTTATAAAGATCTCAATGGGTTAACAAAAAGGTGTTTTTAGAAAACACTGTAAAGGTTGGTTACCATGGTAATTTGTGAAATTTCTGCATTGTTCAATAATTTCACGAAGCTGCTGTTTCCTGGCTACGATTCAAATGGATCATCTTTAATAATCATTTCAAACGAACATCATTAAACCCTTAAATGACATTAAAATCATTCTAGACTAGGTAAATATGTCTCAAGGTCAAGGTCAACAAAAATTTGAGGTTTCTGATATGAAAATTTCGACTTGAAGGAAATTTGAAATGTGACCTTGAAAGTCTTCTAGGGGCGAACTATGTTATTAATAAGGAACATCTTATGACAACAATGTTATCTAGTCTCATATTAGAAATATGGTCATACAAATATCAAAATATGGAAAAATTGCCGGTTTTGTCTAAATTATTATGGTAACCAACTTAAACAGTGTTTTTAAAGAAATTTTTTGCTACCCCATTAAGATTTTTTGAATGCTTTAACACCAATCATCAATTAACATAATTAAATTGATGAAGAATATTAGCGATTGGTGCATTTTCTGAAAATGGAGCCAGAAAAGTGGCAAAAGTGGTAATATTTTGTCCAAAAATTATGGAGAATAATATACTGTTTCCTGACATGTTCAAGAGCCTCGTTAAAATGTTGAAACTGTTTTGAATATTGCCAATAAGGTATTGAATTAAGCAAATAAAAAAGTAACTTTGTATATGAACTGCTTTTACCTATTAAATTTGAGTTTGAATGTTGCCAGCAGAATTGAATCTACCCAAAATGACCGCCTTGGTTACCATGGCAACCGTGGTCAATGATAACAAACAGTGATTTTTTGTGTGATTCAATGGTTAATCTTATCTTTTAACTAAAATGAAAATCAGCAAAATCGGAGACATGCCATGTCTGACCCTATATTGAAATCCTTTGATCCTTACGGAGAATTAGTGTACAAGAGTTTGAATGAAAATTGCCTTGTCATTTTGCTTCGTTTAATGCCTAAACCAACGACGAGCCAATCTGGTGAAACGCAAGGCGTTTCGCTTTACCTGAATTGACATGTTGTCACCCAAAACACTCAGGGGAGTGTGTTGTTGTTAATTCATCGTGTTAGGCGTATTCCGTTTGTTCTAGATTTTATCAAAAGTTTTTCAGATTATTTTTTCATTTATTTATTAAAATTTCCAAAGCAACAAACTTTTATATTTGTACCCGTTTCTTTTTTTGTGATTGTTCGATGTCTAGAAGGGAGTCTTTTGGTATATTTACAATTGTTTTTCTATCTTTAGGCTAATTTATGTTAGTTGAAGCGCGTACACTTATTGCATTCTATCCCATATACATTTCTATGGAGGAGTTTTTCGCCTACTTGCTCGTTTTGTTAATTCTTATATGCTTATCTTACCTTATTTATCTCTCGCTTGTTTGCTGCTTTCAAATCATACTGTTAGATCTACCCTTTTGCCTTTTATACATGTGTGTTATGTTATAGATTTCTTTTTTGTCAAAATAATTCTATCAGGTCTGACAATAGCTGCTGTTCCGTAGCTTTAGGGTCCTTTTAGAAATTTTCTGATTTTCTGAAGAGTAGCAAAATGACAACATGGAGCTTCGGTACCACAATTACTCTGGCAACAGTTATGGAAATTAGCACAGGACCGACAGCCTGTAAAAACACATTTGGTCTGGTGATTTTTTTGTGCCTTTTACAGGTCCGAATGTCCGATAGAAGTTAGCAGTATTTAAGAAATATTGTGTTATTGAACCTCAATATTTTGTTTTGGTCAGTGAATCTTGACCAATAATGGGGCCGAATGTCCTGCCCCCCTCCCAAATCCTAATTTCCTTGACTGTGGCCAACAATAAAGGACAAAGTCACAGATAAGATCTAGCTTTATTGATGTTCGTACTACCCGTATTAACATATGTATAAACTGTAGGCACCAGTAACAGAAACACAGCTATACATAGAATACAGACAAACAAACATGGTGTAACAGTTCTTTGCCTCAAAACATAACAGGAGGAAAAGCTGGTCAATTTCTGTAACTGGCCGTTTCAGGTTGTATTTTGTAACTCGTTCTTGTGGCTCAACTGTTAATGTAACTTTACTAACTAAAGAAATAGACAGACGATAGTTCTCAATCACGTCTGCAATTCTAAATTTGAGTTATGGTGGCACAATTGAACGAAAGATCAAAATATAACTTTATCAGTCAGCTAAAAATAATTTTACTACCCACTTTGCTTTCTTAAATGGCCTACATTTATATTCGGAATACCCTTGTGACATTTTCCTCTAGGTTGGGTTTCAAAATTTACATAAAACGATAAGGTTTAAACATTGCTTTCTTCCTTTAATTCAACATTAAGCTTTTAATTAATGTTTCAATGTTAAACATTATAGATATAACAACAGAAAATGTTGGCAGTGAACATTTAAGATGATTCATGAAAAAATGAGTTTAAAAAAGACTAAGTTCTAGAGAATAAATAGACAATACTATTTACATAATATGTACAATGTCCACGAAGTTTGATTTTGTAGTAACATCAAAGTCAGTCATGATTACAACGTACAACGTACATTCTCACACTTGATTTTCGACTGTCATCACAAAAAACCAATTGCAACTATTCAGTTTTGATTTGTGTCTAGCATAATATCCTTGCACCCAGCACTTTAACAGACCATGGAGTATTTCCATGAATAGACAAATCTACTATCACAAAAGTTCACAACCCGAAGTCGTCCCTTACCGTCATTGCGTATTTTGAATTTACCACAAAATGCGATAAATGGGTTATCCCACATCACTTTTAACAGTCACTTCCTGTTGGATGTGGCGAAAAGTAAAAACTTTCTCGTTGAATTACAACATAGACTAGTATAATCTCACAAAATATCGTACTTTATGTACAGAACGTGCTTTTACACGTGATTGTTGTTTAATGAATCTGTTGAAGGCATAATCATCATTTCTACAAATTTGAGCGAAGAGTGCGTATGAATACTGTTCCACTGTATGCCGTTACGTCGGAAGAAGTCATTGTGTTCGCCCTCTTTGTAATATCGTCCATTAAGGTTTGACTCATAGCAGTCTGAGTACCACCATCCTCCCCGGTAGTGTACGGCGCAATTATTTATAGATCGTCTGTCGTTGTCCTTGTCGAACGTGCTGAATTCCATTCCATTGTGGTCATCGCGCATTGTTGTCATGGAGTCACCTGCGTCGCCGTGGTAACGAGAAATTGACAGACGATAATTGTCACTCTCTTCTGCAACTCTAAATGTGTCGTAAATTGCATGAAATTTATTTCCATTCCATTGTTCCATGTCGATACGTAGTTTGTATGCACCTGTAAAAGAAAATAAATTCATTTCATTACATTTTTATAAATACCGAACGGAAATCTTCTTTTCAAATTCGTATAACTAATTTATCTTTGATGCATTGTATCAGGTTGAAAAACTGCCATACAAAATGGTATCAATAAGTATAATTTAAATGTAAATTGAAAAGAAAGTTTATAGTATAATGTTAACTGAGTATTTGATAAACTAACCGAAGTATGAATGCAATCTTGATGATAACATTTACATTAGAGGCAAGAAAATATTTTAGATTATTACTTAAAGGAATGTATGTATTTATTTGGAACTAAGTAAAATATTTTATTCATTTATATTTTTTAGAACAATGTACTTGATTTTTCCGTGAATGAGTTAGCGAGTTTTGATGTCTGCTAGAAGATACCCTATTAGAAAGCCACACTCGGCCAGGGTTGAAGTGAACGTTTTAAAAGTTGACGCGGATGGAAACAGTATATACGATGAAGATTTTGATCCCAACGTCTGTCATTGTTTTCCTGAAACCAGTAGCAAGAGACTTCCTTCTATGATATACGACGAATTACGGTGCGGCCATGAACAATCAACTTATATACAACCTGCTCAAACATCTGTGTTCACTTATCCTTGGACAGCAAATACTGTTAGGGATCGAGACGAGGACGAGGATGATAGAGACTCGATAAAAAGTGGTAATTTAAGCATAATCGCAGAGGAACCCGGTATAAACTTAAATGTCACAAGAACAGCACCCCCGTTTGCAAGTCCAACAAAAAACAATGAACGTACGAAAGGACCCTTTTCTGCTCCAGTTGATTTCAGCCAATGGGAGAGCACAAACAACGTCAGACGCGCTCAATCTGAGCAAAGGTTGTACAGCCAGGGAAGGCCAAGGACACTTAATTCGAGGGATTTTAAAGGAAAATACGTTGACCCAAGTAAGTATCTTAAACAAAACCTCGTAATTTAATGTTGTACAATTGTGAAATAAGGTTGAAGTAAATAGTAAATGCTAGTACCAAATGTTCTTTATGAATAGGTTTGACTAGTCTTTTCATTTCAGAGGAAACTCGCCTGAGAGAAATATACCAAGAAATAAGATCTCAAAATCTAAAACGTTAATCAATATAAGACATATAAGCCAAATAAGGACTTAATCAAATTAATAGTATCATGAGTTGAGAGGATTATTTATGTAAACTTGCATTCACTTACATGTATAATATTGATAATAAACGATACAGAGATGTGGAATAGGTGTTAGCTTAAGTTAGCTTAGCAATTGCTTTACTAACATACATGTCCATGTATAGGGAAACAAACAGTGCTCAAGGTTTGATAAACTAAAAGCCCTTTAAGATATCATTTGTCATCATAATAACCAGGACTCATTTGGAATTACTGGAGTCCAAAATAAAAGAAATACTAAAGTAGAATAAGAATTATAAGATCTAAAAGAAAAGCTAATATCTGCAGTAGTCTCATTAAGTGACACGATTAAATGAAACACAAATGAAAACTACAATACAACTGTACATGACAAGTACTTTTTAAACAGAATCTCAGGTTGGTAGTTTCTTTATAACTTTATATTTTTAGAAGATGGAAAAGTGTATAACTTCAATGTAAACTATGGTAGGAGATCAGTACAAGCTTCTCGACAAGCTGACAGTACAGCACGACCATTCCCACAGGAACTAAGATGACGGAATTAGGTCTAGAGAAATTGGGAAAAAGTGCATAGGAACAATGAATGACCGTGTAAAGACTATGTCTATGTGGTAATAAATGTGCTTTAAACACGAAATCACTTATTTCACATGGATGAAAAATTTCAACACTTGGTAGAACATTCGCCTAAATTACACTATCAACGTACCGATTTTTTCGATTCTTTGCTAAGCTTTTATGTAATATTTTGATTTGCACTTCTTTCCCTACGAAATTCAGTGTCAAATTGGTACATGTATAAGTAGATCATCCTGTTTGAAAAATAAAACTTAACAATATAATTGTCGTTACCTTGATTAGTGAGTTGGTAGATGTGTTCATTTCCCAGCCAGAATTCCCCGTTCTGATCACCAAAGCCCTCTTTGTATTCCTGCCAATTCCTGTAGAAATCTACAGAGCCGTCTTGGCGTCGCTGTATCACTGTCCATCCTAAAAACATACAAAAATTATTTAAAAACATACAAGCACTTAATATATATCTACCATTCATTGTTTTTTTCTCCCGAATTTACCATTAGCCACGAATAACGTTATAAATGCAATATAACGCTTAAGAAAAGGACACAAGAAAAACATGTTAATATAATTGGAAATCACGATAAAGTTAAAAGTTCGTGGTTTTTAAAGTTTTAAGAAAGTGTAATTAGCTCAGTTCATATCGAATTCCGGGTATACTAATACAAGTGCCGCCTGTAAAACCAGAAAAAAGACACAACAATGCACACAATTTGAAAATTTCATTTTGCATTGTTTTTGTTACTTCCGATATTATTCCTACCTGTTCCGTTGACCACTTTGCAGACGACTTTGAATGCTTTTGGTGCATTGTCTGGTTTTATTTTGATGAAATAGTCCCCTTCATACTTCATCCCGCCAGCTTTGTGGACCTCGTCACAATCTGAAATGAAATACAGTATTTTAATATAATGCTTATCATTGAAAAGACAAACAGTGAATCAAATAAAAAATCGTTTATTTTAAAGATATCAATGGAAGATTCAAGTGGTGACCCTACATTGATCTTTTTGCTGGAAACTGCAAAGAGGACACGCGTATTGCTCACCAAAGTTTCAGTGATTGTTTAATCTTCGAAGTTTGTTGTATGGCTTTTTAGCTACATATTAGGTGTAATTACATGTTGTCTACTGACATTCTTATTTGTTCTTAAGTAGATTAATACCTTTTGATAAATCCTCACTTAATTGCCATAATTTTAGATATAACATTCTTAGAAATTTTGACAAAAAATATATTTTAGAGTTAACTCCCTTACAACTTATGTGTCTTGTGGGATGATTTAAATTGGTCTAGTTCTAAAAAACTGGCATATACATATAAAAAGATCTCTATCTGAAAGAAAATATATTTATGTTTCAAAAGATTTCCTTCTGTGATTTCATATGTTCAATGACTTCTTTCTGAGAATTAACCGATTTATATGAAACACTGAGTCTATCTTTCAGATTAAAAAAAGTATCTTTTTCAACTCGAACGAGATATTTTGCATGATACTGAAAACTATTGAAGTTGAACGATTTACGCCTAAATTCTCTACAGATACATAATTATTTGTCTTTTATAACGATTCACAAAAGACGATCTTTCTAAATTCAAAATTTAAAAATGAGAATTTTACGTAAATAAGTCTTACAGATGAAATGTATTATGATTGACAGCATCATTACATACCAACACTAGCTTTGAAAAGGAAGATGGTACAGAACGGACCAAAACAACAATGACCAACATAATATAAAATCTAATGAGATATAAAATAAACAACTATTGGCGGAAATTCTTGTTTAGATAGGGAAAACCCTTCACTGTTTTGGTATAGTAAATAGTGTCACCAACAGTTTATCAAAATTCTTATTAACCCATGAAATAGAAGGAGAGATCGTGATTTAAGGCTTCACCTTAACTAAACATAACAAAGGGTAGTCAGATACGTTTTAGAACCATTTTATACTTCGCAAGATGATTAAATGCTACACGATACCTTAAAAAATATTTATACTAATTTAGAAAATTGTCCGTACAGTAATTATTTTTTAACTATTTTGAACTGTTTAAAAACCAACCTAGCTAACAGCCACCTTGATAGCTATTTGTTCTTTCACAACAACGTGTTAAAGTCATTGTAATTTTTGTGGTAAGCCACAACATTGCTGTAATTGACATCAGACAACGTAAGAAAAAGGTCGCTTAATGTTAAAGTGAATTTTGTGTTTATTAACAAAAAAATGTTATCTTTTTAAAAGTTCAATATACTTCTCATTGATTTTCCCAACATGTAAAAGTTGTTTTGTTTTTAAGATATCATGATGTTTCCATATTGTTTGCCAAATCATGATGGAAATAATGTTAAAACCACAACTTAAAGATAAGAAAACACCCACTATTCATAGTCGTACCGAAAAACCTCTTGTATTCTAAATCTGGTATTCCTATGGGAAGTAATTACACACCCTAATCTTATTATAACTATCTCTTATCGTAAAATAATATCCAAAAATGATGTTTTCAAAAGATCAAATTATTAGAAATACAGATACGCGTAGCAGGCATATGATGTGATTAGAATACAATTCCTTTCACTGGCTGAAAGCATCTGACCACTAACCAGATTTGTGCATGTGTGGTCATTGGATTGCAGATGCAAAATAAATGAGAAGTCTGTTATGAGGGCAGAGATATGGAATGAGTGTACGTGACTCAACTTCAATAAACCAGTAACATTTTCCAAATCTGCAATGGAAAACAGCCAGCAGCCTTGAATTCGACCAGTGGTCGATGAAAAGCATCTTAGTGCTGCATTTATGATTAAAAAAAAATCTACCAATGAAAGATTTTCTTTTGGACACAAGCAACGTAAATACGATAAGCACAAACATAAGCCATGACATAGTCCACTATATCTATTGATGGTTGAAAGAAAATCCCTTCTCCATCAGTACAGCAAGAAACCCACCACAACAAACTGCAGAAATGTGCACAAATATATAAAGAAATGTCTATACATTAATTTAATGTTACCTGCGTGATTTTTGTTTTGCTTTTTAATGGAATGAGTTATTTCTTTCGTGCACCGAGTTTTACTTTTATGTGCAACGAAGACCCTTAGTGTTGCACGATAAAAGGGAACCAAAAGAGATGTTGAAACTTAAGAAAAGAGACGAAACATAACATTTCTATTAAAACGTGTCCATCAGCTGAAAGGGTGGAATAAAAAAGCCTGCACAGGTCAAAAGTACGAGTAAAACGGCAAGGTCAATTGATATGTTTTGCTGAACGAACTTGCCAGAAATGTCGTATTTCCTTTACATAGTCAAGTGCAACACTCTACCACGAATGTTATCATCTTTTCACCTTCCTTCATGTTAAGTGGTATGAACTTAAAAAATCGTAATCTGGTAACATTATTCTTACTTTGTTTTAAAAGATTCTTAGTTCATACCTTGTTAAATGTAATTATAAGTTTGTGTAAATTGTTACTTGTAATTATACTAATTAAGCGAAGTCAAAAATATCTGTGGCGTCTATAGTCCAACAAGTAGTGCTTAAAACGTCCTGAAACTTAATATTGTCAATTATGTTCACAGTTCGCAAGCCTAAAATAGTATAGGAGGGAAAAAAAAAACAACTCCGGTGGCAATATTGCATGATAATGTGATGTTAAATTTATCTTTCTGTAGCAGATTCATGCGTGCAATGCAATTTTCATAAAATTTACTGAATGGTTTCAATAGAAAGTGCTTTAACGGCGGTTTTATTAAATGATGCACAATCTAACTTGACCCGACTAAATAGATTGGGGCTATATTGCAATAGCATTGAAAGTCTGTCAGTCTGTCAGTCTCAACTTTCTTTAAGGATACATCGCTTTTTACTGTGAGGATCGATTTTTAAATTAAGCTTAATGAGTTGAATCATGAGCCCCTTTCCAGGTCAGTCAAAGGTCTGCTTCCTGTTTTACAATTAATGGAGTGGGATACCTCTTGTTTTTATTTTAGGTTTTTCCAATAAAAACTGGTCTGGAGTAGTCTTTCACTAGACGATAAAAACACAGGCATCAGAGGGTAGGCGTGGATAGTGACCCCAAATTAATAGAGACAATATATCAGAGGGTAGGCGTGGACAGTGACCCCAAATTAATAGAGACGAGTGCCTGTGGATAAAAAATAGAAAGTTACCAAAGGCGTATCCATATGTTTAACAGTATGGGTCGTTGTATCAAGGACATTTACACATTTTTCGTACTCTTTCACCTCTAGAATTTAAGATGGCAATGATCCTCTCTATAGGAGATAAATAATTGTGTTAATTTGTCTCAGTGTTGCATTGATAAAACCGCAGTTTAATGTGGAATGATGCCAATAGAAACCCAAGAGTCTGTGGTTTCTGTAGAGACTTAAGTTATCCTTAGATCAACAACAAAGTGTTTACATAGATGTCTACATAGATGTATTCTAGTTTTGTAAAGATGCTAAAAAATATATGATCTTGTGTAATAAGTCAATATCTATAGCACATTATTGACTAGGTATTGAGGCAGAAATAGAGTTTCATTTAAATGACTCTTCAGTCTGTACATTTACCATTTTTTCAATTTTTATATCACGACACATGGCCACAATAATCAGATGTTGCTGTATACTTATGTTGTTTTTTTTACTGATCATGATTTTGGTTAAAGTGACAATCTCTAGAAAAAATAAATAATAACTTGAAAAATATTAAAAGAAACGAACTGACAATGGACATCGACTTAACCAAACACTCCGGAAAAAAACCCTAAACGTCCCAAAATTTTAAATTGTTAGCTCCTTTTTTCGAATTCGAAAATAATCATTCCCATGTGATACCGTATTTAACCTTGTTATGAACCTGAACTAAGATATTCCACAGATCATGTTTAGTACCACTGAATGGTAATTAAGTTTATAAATAACGTAGATAAAATATTTGTGAAATAATTAAACTCGTTTGCTTCTATCATGCCAATATCAGATACCCCACTCTGTCAATGTTAAACTAATCAAAACAACCTAGTGGGTTCTTAATAGTTAAAGTCTTTACTTAATTTGTTCCTGCATATCTTATAAAATTGTTGCAGTATGTAAACTCAAATGCCTGTGCTCATAGACTTTCAAACTGTCATGACTGTTGCAGACATAAGAATCCGTATCTATTAGAAGACAATTATAGAAAGTTTCCAATTGTAAAAATAACGAAGAAAACATTTTTAATATCAAAACCTGTAAGAAATCCTTTTTACCCTCAAAATTAGATGGACTTTTGGTGTCGTTAACTCGGGTATGGTTCTTTAAAATCCCTGTAAAATAAAAAGGCTTTCCATGCTTTCTGTAATATCATGAACTAGTATCTCAAATGTTCACTTTTGCATTATTGTTCTTTTTCGTTTAACCCATGCGGGTTCCGGGTGGCGAATAACTTCTCTGTTTTATCTTTGAATTCCAAAAGACATGGAAAGTACATCAGACATTCGCACGACCCCTAAAACACTTGTCTTCTAGTTTAGACCTACAGCATTGAGTAGGTTTTGAAAGTTTCGCCTAAATACGACTTACGGTGTACTTCACTTTTTACACCATTCATAATATCAATATGCGTAAGAAAATATTGTGATAGTGACTTAAACCCTGCTGGGTCTCTAGTAATCCATTTTGTGGTTACATTGTGGAGGGTTTACCACAAAACTGAGATATTAAAGGGTTTGTCCCGGTCGTAAGGTGCGTTTTCAAATGAACACTTGTATAACGTAGCTACATGTATCCATTATTATTTAATGAAATTATACCTAAAGTTACTCATGATTTTAGTAGTTTGTAGTCGTGACTATAGGGTAATGCCCCTCTATAGGGACTACTTTAGGCTCGCTGTGTGCCAAGAGTCGTCCGGCCCGTGACACACCACCGCCAGAATTCGTTTTCCGGTCTTCATTTAGTTCTGGTGAGCATCTGGTAGACTGGTTTAAAAACTTTAGACCCTTTCATTCATGTAAGAATATATATAAGGAGACACATGTAAAGGTAAAATTTTAACTTTAAAGATAAAAGATTTTTCCATGCATAAAATATAATTTTATCCGGTATGACAATAATAGAATAAAAATATACGTGTTTCACGGTCTTATCCAGGTACCATATTATGGTTTGAATTGGTGCGGAAAAATCTGATACAAGCACTGAAGGTTTATAATAATAATTTGATAATAAGGACATATACATATATCAGATAAAAAATTATGGTATACGCATGTAAATCTCTCTTTTTTAAATAAATTTACTTGACAAGTATGTGTACATGCAATCGCTATTATGAAAAATAGTATGGTTATTCCATGCACGTTTAATATACCAATTTGCTTATTTCATAAAGCTTAAATAATTGTCTGCGATTTCGACCTTTTCCGTTTACATTATGTATAATTGAATAGAATTTGAACCAGACTTTGTGTCGAACCGATGCATTTTATATAGTTATACTTCAAGCACATGGGTGTCTTGTTGAAAATTGCTAAAGACGTGACAGATTTTATTGTGCTTCAACTTTTTTACTTTTGTCAGAAAAGACCATAAGAATCCAGCCTTATTTGTTTATATCATAAATTTGCTAGATACTAGTATTTCAAGCATGTTTTTATTGTAACATTGGCGATCTGAATATGCTTCAGCTTTTTAAACATTGCCACAAAGGAATGTCTTAAGTAGAATATGCTTTATTTATTAACATTTATTAAAAAGTATAAATGCTTGCTTGTACATTAACTGTGCTTCTTTTTTTTGTCGAAAGAATGTCTTAGACTTCAACCTTCAGAATTTGTTTACATTATACATTTGCTGAAAGCTGCATGCATGTCTGTATAATTATATTCCAAGTATCGTCAAGTATTTGGGTGTCTTTTTGAGACATGAACGATTTTAATGTAGTTTCCATCATCGTGGCAAGCTCCCAAGTCAGATGAATCACGGTAAGTTTTAAAACAGACGTGATGAGGCTAATGATTATCTGTTTACATCTTATTCTAGCCGTAGCCTTGCATCTATCTCTCGTTCGCTAGTTATATACAAATTATCAGTGTATGTTTTCTGACCGGCCTTGGTGAAAAATAAATAAAGTAGGCAGCAACAAAAATGATAAATCTCACATGTCTAAGAAGAGAAAAATAAAACAAGCTAAGACAAAGACACACCAGAGAAATCGGGGATTTGCAAAGGTCCTGACTTGGTACAGGCATTTCTTCAGAAATGGTTGGTTTAACCAGGTTTTAAGGCGCCAAACCTTTCTCTACCATGACTAATGAAGCCTACTCTTATCGATCAATACAGTGTATTGGGAAATAACTAATAATGGGGCTTCCATTTTTGGTCCCTCGAAAAGGACCAGCAGCGTTTTTGGTGGCTAGACATAGGCGTGTTTTCAATGTCTGTAAGATTTTCCAAGGGAACTTTTCCATCAGTAGGTTTGGGAAAAAAAATTCTGTTTGAACAAAGTATGGAAAATCAATGACTATTGGCAAGCTTATGGAGCGAAAAAAGCACCGAGACATTCATTTAATTTGTAATTTTGTCACTTGTAATCAATTTTAAACTGTCTGAACAAAATAGACTCTAATTTTCTTAATCATGGGCACTTCTTAGACCTATATCTGGCTCGTCTAATCTAGCCTTGGTTAAATTACTCTGCATCCACATCCGGGAAACAGGTCACTAACTACCAGCAATGCAACTCTATTACATAACAGATGCACTGATAAATCTTATCTGTTACCCTGTGTTGATAGAGTCTGATTTGAAGATTTCATTCAGTTCCCACTGAGGTAATATCAAGTAACCAAATCAAACACTTGTTTTTAACTTCACCAAAAATTAACAGATTCTGCAACTTTGATAAAGATAAGCTTATCTTTCACCTTCAAATAAAGTCGAGTACACCTACTCAAGATTTGAGAGTATTGATCAGAGAAAATAAACTTTTAGAAACACTTGTTTGAATTTGTAGCTTAAAATAGAATTTCAAATTGAATTGTTCGATGTCATTCAATTTTGCTAGTTTTGAAAAACCATGATAACATATGTAATTTCCTTTTTTTTTTTAATTGTCTCTTTCCTGCTTTGTAATACTATTATGTATTGTTAGAGGTTTCCATATTATGTTTTTCTTTCTTTTATTATATAATCTTTTCAGATCAACAATTTTAAGCCAACAATTTAGGTTACATAAATTATTTGCACAACAAGCTGCAAAGACAAGATTTTGCATTGAATAAATTCACAACGGTAAACCTGCCAAAACACAATAATATGATGAATGACGGTATCATTTGCAATCTCTTTAAGCATTCCTTTTACGCATGTAACAACTTAAACAATACCAAAATCTGACTCATATTATTAAAGCGAAGATATATATCAATTTAGGAAATAACGACACAATGTTCAAACATTTTATCCCTAACATAGATTATCTTTTTCTAAGTTCCGATTGAATCCCTGAACTTAAGAATATTTGACAGTACTTAATTTGGGTTGCTCTTTTGTCACCGAAAGAGATAAATCATGGAACGATTATCCCGTACATAATGGATGAATCGGTCAAGGTATCACCGTATAAGCCAATTTATCCGCTACAAAGTCCCAATGACGAATCGAATAGAAATAACCTTTCAGACCTATAACAGGGGCATACCAAAAGCTGTCTAGAATTTTTAAACAAGGAAAAGTGCAAAGAACGACTTAGCAAAAAAGGAATATCTACATTTTAGGATTACATGGTGACATTATTATCTGAATTCTTGAATTTGAATCTTTATTGCGTCGCTATTAATAGTCACGACGTTATATTTAGCAACCTACACTTCAAAATAAAGTCTGTGGTTCAAGGGGCTTGTGTGTTGAGACTCAAAGGGTCGAGAAAGATACACTGAAACATAGGAATACAACATACATGTATTTTAATACTTTAGTTATGGTAATAATCTGTCAATAGAAATTCAGCTGATTCAGCTTTGAATAAACCTAGGTCAATCATGACACAGACTCTGGTTCTTGTCAGGATGATTCTCAGCCATGTTCCCACCATATCTCTCCTATATAACCAGAGATGCATGTTACCAATTTGGCATGAATTAGACATTTTGCATTTCTACTTGTTGGCCCATTATAACACTAACACTACCAACGAACCGTGTGATTTCAAAACGACCAGACCACCTTACAAAGTTTAAAGATACTCTGACATGAATTAAACAATCAAGAGTTTGAACTGTGGTAGACTTAAAAATCAAGGTAACCTACTTATTCAACCAATTATCCATTATTATCCGTTTTGCTTTGGGTTTAATGATAGTTCCCCGTGGTAGAACAACATATTATTTCTCTATATAATTGTTTTTTCTGATCTTGTATACGAGAAAAACATTCAGTTCGGCGACCTGAGCAGCGTAAACGCCCCTATTGATATAGAACTCATGGTTATATCTGTACTCAGACTCGATATATTGTAACAGACTCTATTGATTAATAGGTTTTTAAAATAATGATCTTTGGAAAAGAACTTCGAATCCAATGGTATTCAAGTTGAAGCAGTCTTCAGGTTCTTTATCATGCATGCTTCCTTAAACGTAGTTGAAGGGCAAGTCTATAATATAACGGGTACTGATCTACTAGTACACCCAAAATTCATGTCAATTTATAAATCTGCAATAGGGAACAACCAACAGAGATTATTGCTAGATGAGAGAGTAATGCAAGTGATCAGTGCAACTAAAAAGAATTGCGGCTGATAAAACAATAAAATCAGTTGCCCGAACTTACCTCTAGGATACGATTTCATTTCCTGTACTTTTGTCGGTTCGGTAGGTGGCGCTGCATGTTGTGTCACTGTCGGTTTGGGTTTTTGGTCTGTGTTGAGCTGGTTTATTTTATTGCTGAGAGCTGGCAGGGGTGAGATACTTCCCAATCTATCTATAACATCCGAAAGATTTTTTACCACAGAGTCTAAAACTGCGAAATTTGTATTCAGATCTTTAAGGTTTTTCCGTTGATCGGCCATTTGGTTCCGTACTGCCTTGAGCGTCTTGCTTTCTTTCTCTAAAGCTTCTTGTGTAAAATGAAGATTGTCAAAAAGTTTAGAGATCTTGGAATTATATTCAGCAAGTTTAAATGTTTCATTGGCAATCTTATTCAAATTGGGTAAATCGGCTGTAAATCTCTTTTCAAATGCTTTGAATTTAGCATCGAACGAATCCTTAAGTTCTTTATATACTTTTTTGCACCTACATCCTTTCCGTTTTGGCTTTGCTGTTGGAGCCTGAGATGAAAAGTTCACTATTACAAACAGAACGCACAAAACTGAGCTAAAGTTCTGAATTCTCATCGTAAGTGTCTGTGTGTGTATCCCTGTTTTAACTGTCCAGTTAGCAGTTCCACGATTACATTTAAAGCCTTCACAGGTTCTCTATCTGTAAAATGAAACAAAAAAGTGGGTGGTAAACCAATAAGGAAACAATTGATATGGATATTTTGTAATGTTGCATAAAATAGTATTAAGACATTTGATGCTTATATCACTTCAATATGAAATATAGGAAGACGATCTTCAATGTTCGTTATACAACTTTGTTATATTTTAGTCGCATCCACGCAATGTCCAGAAACGTGTTTGAAAATGGATTACAAAACCAAGCTTATTTACAAATCGATGAAAATTGATCTGAAACGGAGCAAAGTGACTAGAAATAGCGTTTGCTCAAACATAATCATGATAATCATGATAATTATTTGTAATTTTGATTTTTTGTGAAATATATGATGTCCATAATTTTCGCGCATTTGTTCGATTTACACAAATGCAATTTTAGAATTTTCTTTAGCATGTTTATGGGGAACTGGTATGAATAATACTACATACATATATAAACCATTTGGGGTAAAAAGCTGAATATCGTTATAATTATCACCTCAATCGTATACACCAAGTAGAAACATGAATATAAGCTCTTGTGAGGATCAATCTTTAATATAAGACACGGTGTGAAAATTTGTTTTTGCAACTTAATCTTTTGTCAGGGGCGACAGGAAAAAAGCATTGTTAAGACGTCATCTTGGTGTCTTTTACGACAAAACACATAATCCCCGAGCGGCCGACACCTTGATGACCCCGACCCGCTAACACCCACGGACGCCCGACACCTACTCGAGTAGTAATCTGTATACATTAAAATCCCTTTATTCTAAGTTTTGTAGTAAGTACTAGGTACTTTGGTTTGTTTTTGTTGACATAACAGGTAACACTCAACAAAGTGACTTATTATGACCCGTAATCCCCAAATTAATAGCGATAGTTGAAGAGCAATTGTAAAATCTGGAATGTAGTACGGAGGACAATAGTGAACAATTCCGGTTTGTTTGTCAAGAGATTAACTCGGGTTTTGTCTATATTGACATACTGATATGGGTTCAAGTTACAGACATTCAAGTTCTCTGGCCATTAAATATGTGTAAATATTTAATAAAATTGTTTAAATGTTCAAATTTCCACCTTATCAAAAAGCTTGGGTTGTTATTTTAAAATATTTCAAACAAAAATAATTTTAAAGTCCACATAGTGAAAAATAATGGTCATATATTTTGTAAATTTGTAACCTTTTATGTCAGCACAATACTTGCAAAAGCAGACGAAAAAAGTAATGATAACTAATTTCAATTAAAATCAAAAAGATGTCGGTATATTTTTCCCAAAGTTACTTCAAAAAGTGATAATACAAAATCCAGTAAATGTATTGCTTTTTCCTGTTTTCAAAAAGATTTGAGTATTGAAAAAAACCCAACTTTTCCAAGTATCAAGGTTCATCAAAGATATTTTAGTTGTGGCATTTTACATGATTCAAATTAAATCTTGATATAAAAAAAATATTTTCGATAAATGTAAAAGAAAGATATGCAGGACAACATAAATAATATGATGTATGATGGCCTTGGAATATTTTACAGACAGACAGAACATTTTGGTTAACATGTTTAATCTCATGTTTTGTGTTTTTGCAATATTTTTGGAGAATCTCTGATGATTTAAGCCTTATACCCTTCATCTTCTTTCAGAACCACTTAAAACCATTAATTTAACTATATAACTGTCTAAATAAAAATCAAAAATACTTAATTACACGGCTTTCATCGGGCGCCAGAAAATCTCTGCGTTATTGTCTTCATCATGCTTTTTGTATTGATGACTTGTCGAATGTAAAATATACTGACTAGTTGATAATATATTTTCTAGATCAGTTGATGGAGAAAAAAAAATAATGAAGTTTTATGTATGTTTCTGCTTTGGTGTTATTGAAAATTGATTGCTTATTACAAAATTATTAATATAATTAATGTATTTCAGTTTGGGTGTATATTTAAGGACAGCTATCAAATAATACGACATACCCGTAGCCAGAACTTTTCAACAGGGGGTTCGAAAATGTGAAGGGGGGGTTCGATTTCCCAATTTTTTCTGACTTTAATAGTGCTTAACCCATTTTTCACCTGATTTTTCCCTATTTTGATCAATTTTTTTGTCCAAGGGGGGGTTCGTCCGAACCCCTCGAACCCCCCCTGGCTACGGGTATGTACGACCATGTAACAAATGTATAATTCATTTGTTGAAGATTTATATCCAAAAGAAAAGGGGATTTCAAACCAATTTTTGCCAAAAATCTATTTGAAATAATAAATTTACCAAGGCCCGAAAGAGGGGAAGATAGAGGGTCCATTCCCTACTTCTCTGTATCCACAATATCAACATACTTAACCACTTAAATAAAATAGCACAAAAGTATTGTTGAGGAAGCACCAAATATCGTACCGAACAAAAGTAGAAAAAAACAAATGTAATCATAGACTTCACAGAGATTTCCAGTCGGATTAAGACATGATAGAGGCATTCAAAAGATACGATAAAGACTAGAAAGTCCAGTTAGTGTGCCCACGATGATCAAATTTTCAAAATAACTATACCAAAATCTACATCTATAAAATCCTACCTTATTTTTCCTTGTAACCGCAGCGTTTCTCTAGTAAATACTATGTTTTACACACACAAAGTAACTTACCAGCGGTTACACTGGTCAAGTATTTTGTCCAACATCTGTAAGCTATAAGCAATCCACGGTCAGTCTTTGGTCAGAGAGTGCGAAGTATGGAGTTAATGGCTAATTAGCGTGCCCCTAAAACAATTAGTGAAAACTAACACATCAACACAACAGCCAACAAGTATGAAATAGATAGTAAATCTTAGTTTTTGTATCCCTTTGCAAATCCAATGTTAAACTTTTATGCCTGTATTCAAATTTTATATGAATGGACGATATTATGAAATTGTAGCAATGTAGCAACGGATTAAAACCTCATAACTCAGTAACGGCATACTAACTTATCAAATTGTTTAAATATACACAAGAACTTTTGAAACTCGTAGTAGTACGTATAACGCCACTCCCCCCTCTTTAGATTGATCAATAAATCGTGTTTATTTAATTTGATTGGCAGGTAGATCTCACCTTTCACCCTTAAAATCAGCTGTTTCACACAAAGAGTTGTATTTTTTGGATTATTAAATATTTCCTTAATGGCTCTAGATTAAGTGTAAAATATACAATAAATAATAATTATTGTATTTGAATTGCCTCTTAAGTCGTGTACGTTGAGCTTGTGACAATTACAGACCCATAGAGGGCTAATATTGAAATTGATAAAAATCATGTGAAATATGACTTATCATTATATGTATTATTAAACCTTTCTTACGTTTTTGATATTTAATTATTTATTTTTTAGCAATAAAATGCCCCCTACGGTCGGTTGGTCTTTTTGTAAAAGGCCACGAAATATCTTTATTACACACATAACTCAATATCTTAAAATTATTATATTAAATGGATTAAAATATTTAGCATATCGACCTAAACAGTGGTGGATATTGTTTCAATCGTTTACATTACTCCGGAAAGAGTGTAATCTTTGTAGGCACTTCCAGATTAATTCATGAAATTGTTCACAAACGTTCATAAATTTCAAGACCCCATCAATAGCTAATTATCACCGGAATTTGCCATCAAATATGAAATATAAAGTGGCGTTTTACTTGCAATAATATGCGATTTGTTCAATAGTGCCTACCGGTTTCAGACTGGGACTTCCAGGCCACGTCGCGGAAGACGGGCACTGTTCGAATGAAAACGAAGGCATCCGTGCCGGGGCCCCTGGAGGAGCTAATCTAGTGGTGTGCAGAGATCGAGCTAGACGAATCTTGGCACATACATGTAAAGACTTATTAATATTGGTAGCAGAGGCATTCAGGTAGTCTGGGCTGTTGCAATCACATGCAAAACAATTCACAAACAACACTGGTCATAATTCTTGGCCTTTATATCAAAAAAGGATAAATTCCAAAAGGAATAAAAATCTCAACTTTGTTATAAGACCGTGTGAGGTGTGGTAATAGCGGTCTTAGTTTTTTTTCTGAAATCGCATATAAAACAATTTCATGTTTATAACAAATGCATGAACAGTAATGTTGTAGCTGATTACGCAAATGAATACGTTTTTAAAGTAAATATAAATTGCAATGGTGTGAAATCGTGTTCACAATAGGTACTTTTCTATGTTTTCAAAAGAAATATTAATAAATGTAAATCGTATAATAAGAATTATTCTATGAAGTAATTTTTTAAGTGCTAGTAATAAAATATTCCTAGCTTGCATAATTCTGATATATGACCCAGATTTTGTTTACAATTGCATGGATTTTCTTTTTAACATTAATAGGGAAACCTGAAGAAAACTATGTTAAAAAGAAAAACGTTTTTAATTAAATAAATAATATGTAAACTATTAACAATTTTCTACAGTTATCCTCATTGGGCGACTCCGTCAAAATACTGTTGTTTTCTTTTTGGGGGGGAATTTTTATCATACTGTGAGTATAGTGCCATGCTACATGCACCTAAAAGAACCCTTTGTTGACCACCAAGTATTGCATCACTTGGTCTATTTTTCGCCCCTACCCACCTCTCGATTTTTATAGTGACCTTCAAAATTATATATATTTTTTTACTCTTACAACCCTCCCATCTTCCATTGGTAATATCAATTTCTTTTTCCATCTTTTCGTCCCCAACTTCCCCGATGACGAACGAATTCGACCCACAATCTCACTGTTGTTTTACTAGGTTTAGTCATTTCAGAATAATATAAATGAACAAAATCCATAAACGAATTGCTGTTAGTACTTTTTAGGCATATTCATGCATATTATTATTAAATATCGCCCGAGACAAATATATATTTATCTTGTAATTTAAATCTGGTCAAATATTTGGCAATAGTTTAAAAAATTATCAGATTTAAAAGTATTCCATGTGTCAAATTTGAAATCTTTATTATACAAATAATATTCAACTTTACACATTTCTTTTGTTTTGAATACAAAGCCCTGACAAGCGTTTCAATCTGCTATTACATCATAAGTGCCGAATCACATACCCAGTGTAAACTAATAGGGGGGTTTCCTCTTGTAAAACAATTTGTTTAATTTATATCAGAAACTTGTCTACTTGTATTTTATTACTTGTGAATATCATTCAAATCATACATTGAATGTAACTACTATATCGCATATATTCATTCATTCAAACCTTAAGAAAATGATATTTTAGTACAAATTTTTAAAAATGATATTTAAGAAGACAATTATCAAGGGAAACATTGTTTCCTATGTTACTTCAATTTAAGATTACATTCAGAAAAATATGAACTTCGCCTATGTAACTCGAGCTTGCCTCGGTTCATTTACTTGCTACCTGAGAGCAGCGGAGATAAGTTGCAGGTGTTAACGAGGTTTTATAACAGTAACACTTAGCACTGAACACCCTATGACAAAGTCATTTTAACGTCATTGTTGTTTTGTGTAAAGTCCATTATGTGCTCCGCTGGGCCTCGGGTTGATATGTGATTAAAGGTCCGATAGCGACCATCGTAATTTATTTGTGGCTAATATGATAATGATAACTCACAAAAAGCGTTTCAACGGAAAATAGTTAAAAGTGACTAATAAGAGAAGGAAATTTCTATGGGAGACCAATTGATAAATAAGCAGTTCAAATATCACCAAGGACTTTAAAAACCCTATTTAACACCACAGCCTCTTTTGTTACTTGGTCATGTAGAGTCATATTCAATCCCTCAAACGGACACATAAAATTCATTGTTATTATGAACAACCGTTTTTTATGAATACAAACAAATATTACCGATAATCTATTGTAAAACTTATTAATATTTTCTACAATTATGAGTTGGCTTCAAACAGTCTTTGTTATGAATCATTTTCATTTTAGCTGTGATGGTGGTGTGGTGTAGGGGCCGGTGGTCTCCTTCCGATTTTAAATTGCTGATAAGGAGCCAGTCCACAAATTACATGAGAAAAAATCACAAATTGCATGCATTCCATAAGTTCCTTTTATAATTGTTAAATAAATTGCTAAAATTAACAAATATGCAAGAAGCCATAGGTTTTTTATTAGTGTACAGGAAAACCTGACCACAAACCATAGTGGTGCACCGTGCTGGAAAAAAAGCACATTCCTTGCACGTTAAAGAATCCTGCAGCATGACACGATTAGATTAGGACCCGTAGGTTCCACATGCAGTACGCTAAATTGTCACACCCATCTCTTCTTTTTCCAGTGGCAGTCAAAACCGAGATTGGCATTGTGCCCCCATTTTCTTTACTTCATCATCATCATCCTTTTCATCATCATTGCATGTTCATTTGATCACCCTTCATAACTAACTAACTAACTAACTAACTAACTAACAAACAAACAAACAAACAAACAAACAAACAAACAAACTAACTAACTAACTAACTAACTAACTAACTAACTAAGTGTAAGAAATATCAAATACGAAAATAGATTGATTAAAGGTACTGCCGAACTCAATATTGCACGAACAGTTAGAAAAAGAAATGACCAACTCAATCGGTCTTGTGAACAGGGTAGTGCCATTAAGTTTAAAGTTTTCATATAAATGATAAAACTGGTACTTTAAAATATTAAAACTTGGATATTAATGTTAGCGTAGGTCTGACACGTAAGGGTGTAATATAATATTTACTTTAGGATTTTATGATATTATTCATGTTTCCATTGTTCTTTACGGTCATGGTCATTTTCTGTCCTTACTGACTTCTGACCACAATGCTTTTCATTTATGAAAGTACAACACTACTTTATAAAACAGACGCTGCCCTAGCCGCAATATCTGAACGGAGGCGTGACAAATGGTAAATGTAAAGGGTTACAGTAGTTCGATTCGTTTTCATGTAAGAGACAATCATCACAAGTCTTTTGACGTGAAACTTATAATGGCATTTTTTGTCATAAAAATTGCAATCGTGGAACAGATTTGTTTAAAAAACTCTTAGAGCACGAATGCAAGTATTGCAAACTAAGATTTGATATAAATGCAGGTCATTGCCATTTCCAATGCGTGTCTGAACTTCAAAGAACCACTTTTCCTTTATCTATGCACAATGTATTAGTTTTTTTTTACTGTCCTTTTTAATACTCCTTTACACTTGTCTGTTAGTAGGTGTGGACTCAAACCATTATTTTGTAAGTGATCATCCATGCGAAAAAGTAGGTCACAGCCAGCATCCAAAGCCTGCATTATGCTTATCATACCTGTAATGCACCTTCCATTACAATATAGGCGATGTGGTTCTTGTCTGTAAGGATGTTTGGACTTTAACCTGTCTTCGGTAAGTGGAAACTTGTCATTCATGCGGAAAAAATACTTTTATCATTCTTCTTTATGTGATCATCTATGCAGAAAATGAAGGTCACAGCCAGCATCTGAAGGATACATTGCACTAAGCATCATTAGGCGCACTTACCATTACAGTGTGCATATGGTTAATGTAGCACTTGTTTGTAAGTTTGAATTTTTTAAATCATTCTTCTATAAGTGATCATCTATGCAGAAAATGAAGGTCACCACCAGCGTCCGAAGAACACATTTTTCTTAGCATCAATTGACTTTTTCCTGTAAGTGGATGCGGACTTCGACGCTTGGAGTATCAAATAATCACCATTTACTTGCGAAGTGAGCTAAAAAGTATTTTTTCAGACAATGCATATTGTAAATGCAACTTTCTATAATATTTTGTTATTGATAAGCGTTAATATCTCTGCATCTGAAATTTAGCTCTGCTTAAAGCTATTATAAACTTTGATACAATTAAAACCTCATCTGAACATGCACGTGCACGAGTCATTAAATTTGCACTATCAAGAACCACCCCTAAATTTAGGATAGATATATAACAAATCGTTTAACTGTTAATCCATAGACATTTGATTGCATCCTGTACAAACCGTTTTCAGTAACTGCCAGAAATGCACCTACTCCCAAGAAAAATAATTCGACAATGGTTTTAAGGTTAAACCTATCAGCTGTTCGATTTTTTAGGTCTGATTTTTTAAGGAACACCTGAACGCACTTTCGTTTTGACATGGTTTTACGTCAAGTGAATGGTTGAAGTTTTGTTGCGTTCTGTGCGTCTTAACATGTTGTCTTATAACGTTGGTTGTATTATTCAATACTGTGAAAGGGTATTCGAAAACAGTGGAATTAATTATTTTTGGAGTGTAAAAATTCTCTTGATGTTTTGGACAAGCTTCGTGCTTTTGAAAATACTTTTCATACCGTTGATAGTTACGATTTTTCTACTTTATATACTAACCTTCCACATAATCTGATTAAAAAGAAATTTGAATATTTGGTTAAATGGTGTTTTGACAAATCTAAAAGTGATTATATCTGTTCTAGAGTTTCAAAATCATTTAGTAAATCATTTTTTAGTAACGAGACTCAAAAGGGTTACATCAACTGGACTGATGCAGAAACTATTACTGCTCTAAATTATTTGTTAGATAATATTTACATACGTTTTGGTAAACAAATTTATCGCCAAATTATTGGTATTCCTATGGGTACTAATTGTGCGCCACTTATAGCCGACCTTTTCCTATACTGTTATGAATCACAATTTATGGCTAAACTACAAAAAGACCCGAACAAACAGAACCTAATCGAAACTTTCAATTATACTTTTAGATATTTAGATGACATTCTTGCACTCAACAATCCTTCATTTTCTAATTTTATTACAGATATCTATCCTTCTGAATTAACCTTGAACAAATCTAACGTCACCGGTGATAGATGTCCTTTTTTAGATTTAGATTTAAGTATTATTGACGGAAAATTACATACCAAAGTATATGATAAACGTGACGACTTTACCTTCCCTATTATAAATTTTCCTTTTCTTGAAGGAGATGTTCCACTAGCGCCGTCATACGGGGTTTACATTTCACAGTTAGTAAGATATGCTCGGATCTGCAGTTGTGTTTCTGATTTTAATAATAAAAACCGTTTTATTACTGAAAAATTATTAAAACAAGGTTATCGATACCACAAATTAGTAAAATCTTTTTCTAAATTCTTCCACAAGTATCGATCTCTTATTGAAAAATTTAATTGTACACGTCACTTTCTTATAGTGAAAGGAATATCACATCCTGTATTTTATGGTAATGTTTTTTATAAAGCTCACAAATTTAAAAGCAATCCAATAGAAATGAAAAATTGGCTTCAAAATTTATTACGGAAAGGATATGAAATGAATATCTTGGTTAAATCTTTGAATTTAGTGTTTTTTGGCAGAAATATTGAAAACTTAATACTCGCTTTAAAACTTCCATAAACGTTTTTACTATTGTCATTTTTAAGCATTATAGCGATCAAGCGTGTCGGTTTTGTGTGATGACACTTCACTAAATCATTATTGCTTGAAGTGTTGTGTCGGATTTAAAATCGATACGTTTGATTTTTTTACATCAGTCGATTGATGATTCTCAGCTAGCTGTCAGTAACAGCGAGTGTTCTATAGAGAGTTCCTTTACCGTCCTTTTGTTTGTTCTTGTTTTTTGTCTTAGGTTCTCTCTAGTAGAATTGGACTTTGATCGATTTGATTTTTATTGTGTGTTTAGTTTTTGTGCTTTGTCTAGGAATATTGATAGGGGGAAGGTTGGGCCCAAAAAACTAGTTTAACCCCGCCACATATTACATGTGCCTGTCCTATGCCAGGAATCCTTGACAAAGCTTTCGTTTGTACTTGTCTTTTTGATGTTTTCTGTTCCTTGTTTAAGAAGGGGGTCTATCTGTGACTATTTCAGGGCTGGATTTGAATTATATGCATCTTATTTAGACCATGGGCCAATTGCATAACCGCGAGCAGTGCCAAATGGCCTCGTTGAAGGCTGCTGGCGGTTGTCCAGTGTGGTTTTTCTAAATTGCCGTTTAATTGTGGGCTGTGTCGCGTACACTTATTCCACATCTCTTTATTTTCTATAGTTACTGAGTTCTAGAGGCCTAATCTGTATAGTTGCAAAATTATCTCACTAAATGAGCATATACTATCGCGGAGAGTGTGTGTGTACCCGGTAAGTGTTCTTAGTCGTACGTCAGACGGTCTTTTATGGCCGTCTTGAAGCTTTCTATCCCTTTGCTGTTAACTGTTGGTTCCGATCCCCGATGGTTCTTGGAGCAAAAGAGTATTTGTATGCGTCTGTATTTGTTAGTATAACTTTAACTGCTTTTGAATTAAACTTTCGTTGTTTTTTTGTTGTTGAATTCAATATTCAATGAGTCAGCGGGGACGGCCACCAGTTCGTTGCTTCGTGCAACGCGCAAAATATGCATTTCTAAATTTGTACTTTGGCATCTTAATATGTACTTTTAAAGTACTGAAGAACAATACAGCAAGACACATTTTTATAAAAAAGTTGAATTAGTATACGATATAATAATATTCTTTACATTTTGACAGTTAAACTAAACTTATTGTTATAAGGACAACAAACAATGACGTTTTGTGTATTGGGTAGCTCTACCCCTAGTAATGTGTCGCCATCCTCTGCTCCAAAGACTCCCTCACCCATATCACTATATCAATTAAACCATTATCATCTGTAAGATATGTGTCTTCTTCATTGTTAGATTGTTTTACGGTGTATGGAGCCGATAGAGTATTTAACATACATTGAATTGTGTTTTGTTTGAAACTTTACTCCAGGAAGGTCAACGAGTTTGGTCATTAGTCAGATTGAAGGTTGGTTATGACATTTTTTACGTTGTCAGCGTAATGCCTGTCCTGTATACACGTAGATAAGACATCATTGATTGATAAAGTGCAAATTTTGGATTAAGAATTGGCGAAATAGAATATACTGTTATATATCTAGCACTCCATTAGTCTAAAATGATTACAGATTGTTTAAAACAGTTTTTTTTTTCGAAAGAATTAGATGTTATCAATGGGACATTCGAATGTCGAAAAGAAGCAAATGAGCACATGTCCGAAAATGCAAAGACAAAATCAGTAGACATAAAAGACCAGACAAATTAAGTCCCGTGCGGGGCCCGGGTGGCGAAGAGGGCCGCACCAGAGCCTAGCTTGTCGTAAGAGGCGACTAAGGGTCTTTGGATTCTTAGGTCGGGTTAGTGCTCAGCCCACCGAGCGACCAAGTGTGTGTAGGTGTAGGTGGCTGAATAGGGTGGTCCTCGTCCGCGGGGGTTATCAGGTCTGTAATATGGAAATCCTGACCGATGACCATAGTGGGCCAACGTGTGTGGAAATTGCCACGCTTCATGCACGAAAAAGACCCCTTTGTGGACCGCCAAGTAGTGCACCACATAGGCTAAATTTTCTGCCCCTACCCATTTTTCTCATTTTCCTGTGGTTCTTCAAAATTAACTGCTTCTCTGTTTCCCATCCCATCCCCATATTTCATTTATCATCATCATTTCATGTTCATTTAATCATCCTTTTTATGTTCATCACCTTTGAATAACCTATATAGCGTTGAAAGGGCGTAAAACACCAAATCACTCACTAACTCACCAAGATAAATTTATGAAGCATAAAAAAAACATCAATAGACCCCGGGCAATAGATATAAACAACGACAACGCGGACGAGGTACCACACAACATAACAACACACCCCACAGGGGAAGGGGAATGAGACACACTCGTCGCATTGAAACGATTTAGAATTAAATGTAGAAGAGGGTTGTTAGAGGGTAACATTACACAATCTATATTCATCTTCTTGTCATGTACGCCTAGTGAACAACACTCTAGACAAGAGACACAAGCTGAACATTGCAGTTGATGTTTTGTTTGTTATTTTGTGTCCATGTTCAGTCAATACTATTTCCCGTAGACTAAAATTAGAGCAATAAAAAAAGGTTAAACAAAAATAACTGAAAGCCAAATGCGAAGCAGCTGGATTCTTTAAAACAGTTTAAGTCGAAAAATACCACAACATTGTAAGCATCGTCTCTTCTGTGACCTCTTTATCAGTTTCTGAGACACAGGAACTTACCCCCTCAATCAATATTCGTTAAGCACATTGACTCGAAAAAATATCAATATAGCAGAGCAAGTTCACGTGTTCTGAAGCGAGCATACATAAGCATTCTCAGTTTATATTCATGCGTGTTTTTGTTTGTCGTTTATCAGATATGATGTGAATCTTCTTCCCGCAGTTGAAGCAAGCTTCAGATTTACCTTGTTCAATGTAGGTCATAGTTCTGGTCACATGAGTGCCAATGTCCATTTTTAAGCTAAATGATATAAATTGTTACAATAGCATGAGCAGATAAGATTTAATTATGTTTATATAATGTTCCTGTAACATGTGTCATCTGATTGAAACATCACGGTCTCGGGAAATATTGAACACTCCCGGCTATATACAGCCAAAACAGAGTGTGAATTAGTTAACTTACTTATACAATTATGGTTTATATAGCTTTTTGCGATATTTTCATTACTAGTGATCACGATTCCTGGCCAGTTTTGTCTTTAAATGGAACCAGAACAGAAATCATGAAAATATCCGACTTAATCTTTATCTAGATATAGTCTGGTAACGTCATATATTTCTGTTTTTCATACATTCTTGTTAGAAATGATAACATAAGTATAACTATTACATTCAGAAGAGTTAATTATTATCTAGAAAAAAACTTTGTTTTTATTATCATTACTGTATCTTAATGCTGTAATAATAAAAGTAAAGTAATATAAACTTGTCGATAGCTTTTATATCTAGACTTCAAAAAATATTTCTGTCCTTAATGTCCTTTGCACATGTGGAGAGTGCCACGCTTCATGCACGTAAAAGACCCCTTTGGGGACCGCCAAGTAGTGCACCACATAGCCTAAATTTTCCGCCCCTATCCATATCTCCCCCTTATTATGTGGTTCTTCAAAATTTACCGGTCTTTTGTTTCCCACCCCATCCCCCTATTTCATTTATCATCATCATTTCATGTTCATTTTATCATCCTTTTCATGTTCATCGCCTATAAATAACCTATATAGCGTTGCATGGGCGTTAAACACCAACTCACTCACTCACCTTTGCACATGTGTCTCGTCGTAGATATATTCAGTTGCATCATTTTGAAATGCATTTCTTTGTACAGTTTTGTTGTATTGCTGATTTATTTGAAGTTTTTTTTCCAATATGAAAAGAACAAATAGGACAAGGCAAGGATAAGGCTGACTAAGTAAAAAATATCTGCATTGAAATTACAAATAAAAAATAAAGCACTTCCACAACGTTAACATAAAAGGGGGACCAAACAGTTCAACAAGCTACTATTTCAAAATTTAAGTTTTTTCTTATGGCAGACTTTAAGAATTTTTTAATCTAAAGTGTCAAAAAGCTATATCTTTTTTTTCAGGCAACTACATGTCACAGCCTCTTGATATTTGGCATGTAGCTTTCTTCTATAGTACTTAATGGTGATAAGCGATTTTATGCCCGTAGTTCATCTATATACTGGCGACTTTTGTCTTCCATAGAAGATCGCCATTCTAGTCCTTTAACAAACTGTCTCAAATTATTCTACATCAATCACATGCGGTGATTTAACGCACACTAAGTCAATATCTCATAAAAAAAGGCAAAAAAGGAAAAAGAAATTTTCATTTTCTGTTTCAATAAACATTTATATTTATTCATTTAGATAAATTTAGAGATATATACACAACGGTAATTTTCCAATCTTTTGATCTGAAACAAGAAAGCCTGTGTAAATTCATTTTTAAATTTAGCACATGAAAGAGACTTTGAAATAATTATAGCTTATCAACTTTATTTTTGGCGTTTGATGAAAATCATTTCATAAAATTCTTATCTCAATCTTGAGAATAATTATAGCAATAATCAAAATATCATTCTGATGGCTTTATTGTGTTTCGATTGGTTTAAACTGTAAAATTGTGGTGATATACGATGGTTTATCTGTCCAACGAGTAGACCCGAACACTTAACTTACTGTTATCACTCAGCCTTTTGTCAATAAATCAGTTTTCCCTTTATCACGCTGGAATTTGCCTTTTTATACTAAGTTACAGCTTTATAACTTTTCATGTTATACATTTTAACGATGTTCATATGCAAATTTTCAAATTTCAGAGACATGTAATGATACATGTAACGATAGTAAGTGGAATAAAATGAAAGGCCATCACATAGTACTGGATGGATGGGTAAAGGAAAAACATTATTGTGCCATCAACTAATTAAGCCCCCATCACACTGACCACGATCTTACTACGCTCTCCACGACCTCCACGATCTTAATGATCGTAGTAGAGTCGCGACGAATGTGTTAAAACGTAGCCAGTGTGACTACGAGTACGACAGTACTACGACCACAGTACGATAGTTCACGGGGAATTTATTTTCAATTGTCAAATCAAGTACGATGCTACTACGACCACCACGAGTGCAGTACGTTGCCTCAGCGACTTTGCTACGACCATACTGCGATTATACCACGACCAGTTACGACCTTCCTACGCATCTTCTACGATCACTACGATCGTGTTACGCTTTCACCACGCTTGTACTACGCTCGGTACGATTCCACTACGCTAACAAAGACTATCGGTCGAACTTTTAATTTCAAAACTTAGTAAGGGGTATAGGTGCCACGCTAGTCATGAAATGTTATATGATGTGTTTCCTTTAACATGTTTAGCGAAATGCAATACGTGCATGTACCTTCTGTAAATTCATATTCATTTTATCTTACCGTAAAATTTCTGTAATGTTGCATTTGAAAATGATATCATATCTCACTCTCCTTTTTATATTGAATAAAGAAATAGTCATGAGATCTCTACAAATCGGAAAGACTTATTAAGCCATATTTTCAGCATTGCATCTATATTTGAAAAAAAAATGGCGTTAAGATGATTTTATGAGAACACAAATTGGTCACATACATATCAGTTGTCTTGATTTGCATATGATGCGCAACCCAGTCAAAATTGAACCAATTTTTACCAATATATTATTTAAAGAATTCAGTGAAATTTTAAAAATAAACAATATTTTATGATATGAAAGGCGCTCCATTTTCAAAGTGATGAATTATTTGTCTGCTTGATCGACAGAATGACATATTAAATAGCAGGTCGTTGGAATCATTTGACCAAACTCAATCATTATGTCCAATATCTTATGAAAAAATGATGCTATGAAATTCGAACACGATATAGTTACTAAGTATATTCAACATGTACGCACAGGCGTTTGGGTCTAGAATTTTATTTTTTTATACATTGTGTGCATATGACAAAATCTGAGCCTCGCTAAATTACTATTTCCACGTGGAATAATAAAGTCTAGATATATACTAGGCAAAAAAAAGAAACGTTACACTTATTTTTTATTTGATAAAATTTCTATAACAAAAGAAAAGTAGTAACTTCTATTGAATAAACGTATCTTTGGTCATACTGAAGAGACTAAAATCCAGTATACCTGATTTTGATTCGAATTTAACATTTCTTTAAGGTTTTACCTAGATATTGTAGAAAATCAAGTTTGCAAAGCATTATCGTTCCTGACTAACCATTCATATTGAATATCTGACAGCATTTTGATGAATATAAAGTTGAATTCAGAATTTAGGGACATTAAACCATCTGTAAAACTACAGGGATGGGATATTTTGCAACGGTTTCCGGTGGTATTCGGTTATTTCTAAAAACCAAATTCAGTAAAATCAAAAATAACAAAATGTTGAAAGTCACAAAATTTCTGTTAAATTTAGATTTTTCGGTTAAAAAAGGGTGCTTCTTACTTATCTATGACAATTTTAAGCATGATACAACTCATTAACGTCATTACGCAATAGAAACGTAATTCAGAGGACGTCTTTTTTAAAACAACGACGTCAGCTTGGCGTGATCGCGTACGTTCAATGTTGATAAAAATTAGATTAGAATTTTATCCATTTACACAAGTTAAAGGTTTTTCACCGTTAACGAAGCAATTACGAAGAAAAATAAAGCAGCAACGCCTGATCTAAACTCAGGTTGGTTATGGTATTCTGCTACTTCCGGTTTCACCGATTGTTGTTCTGCTACCTCTGACACGAGTCTCTGGTCTATGGATGGTTGTTCTAAAGTCTTTTAAATGATTAATCACCTGCATTTTTGTCATCCCTGTACCCAACACGAAAGAGGAGAATCGCTTCAACTTTTGACGTTAACGTAACGTGTCTGACTTACAATTTCTCAACATTTAAGTGCGACCTTTTGTTAACCGTGATATTTGTTACATTTTACGACCATAATCACAAGCTTAATTTAATTTTTGACACGTAAAATTTTAAAAGTTCCAATTTGGTTAAAAAACGTCATTTTCAAATCCGCCTTCGATACGCAAACTTGGCAGAAAAACCCGTTTATTGTCTTATCTTTATATTAAAAATTCAAAACAAAATATTTTTCGAAAAAATCTTAAAAGAAAACCAATGTAACGTTTCTTTTTTTGAGGGTCATATTTTTTATATACAAACAGTAAATAAAATAATCAAATCCTAGACTAAAACGCCTGTGATATATGCCCTTAATTACATGTAACATCAAAATCAATACTAACTGAATGTGTTTTTTACTCAAATTATTAATTTTTTCATTTTCGTAATGTTTAAACTTGTGGTTTCTAAAATCTAGGGAGGCATTTGCTGCTGCAAATAGTTATAAGGCTAGGCCAATTGATACTTTTTTGCAGTTGATTTTGTCAGTGCGAGAGACTGTTGTTACATGTTAAACGTAGAAACATCTTGGTAGGATCGTACTAAGAACGCCAAGGTCGTGGTAGCGTCGTAGTGTTGTCGTGGTATGATCTTATAGGTCATAGGATCATCGCGGTACAATCGTATAGGTCATACTATAATCGTGGTATGATCGTGACGAGAGCGCAGCGCTAGCGTAGGCATCGGCTGTCAATAAAGGTACGTCCTTACCACGATTGTCCCACGACATTACTACGACTGAAGCCGACTGCACTACGATTCTCTTACGATCTCAGTACGCTGTTAGTACGCTCTATTTTCACCACGACTGCACTACGAATGTTTTGAACATGTTCAAAATTTACGTAGTGCAGTCGTAGACACCCACGACCTAGTACGATCATGATACGATCTCCAAGACCCCAGGACGACAACACTACGATGTTCCGCGATTTAGGAAAAATTCTAGATCGTAGTAAGGTCGTGGTTCAGTGTGACGGGGGCTTAAGGCTTCACAGATAATTTATATTAAGTGTGGAATTTCATTTTCCGTGTACATTATTTCATTTCTCTTACATGTTTCACTATCCTAATAATTTACCATAGGACTATCAAGATAATATTTTTTTATTGAATTTTGAAAACCTACCACCAACGGTCGTGGTTCGATTCTCGTTAAAGATAATTTTTCTACGACCATTCACTCTCTTGACTATATTTTGCGAAGATTGTCTCAAGAAACGATTGTAGTTTGAAACGTCGCTGTATACATAAGTATAGTCACGATGTTTAACTCTCCAATCAGTCAAGGTCCATAGGAAGGGTATATTCAATGATGCTTGAAAATCAATAAGTAATGAAGTCAGTAACAGTCACAATGACGTAATTTCCTATAAGCTAAAAACCATCAACAAAAAGTACTTACCGCGACAACCAAATTTTAAGTATAACGTAAATAAATTTCAGTACTACCTTGCTTTAAATCAGGAATATTTGAAAACAAGTGTTTATTTAAAATTCCCGTGTTAGCTTACGATTCCGCCTATTTTTTGTTGTTGAAAATATTTTTTTATTTTACCAGGAACTCAAAATCATGCATTTATATTAAAAATATCAATAATTTTAAGTATGTAATGAAGTTATGCAATGCCCTCATTTTAATTTAACACATACAAACGTAACAGGTTAGGCATTATTGTCCAAAGTTTTAGTTTCAAACATATTATGCCCACGCTAATTTGACAAAGGAAACCTAGCACGATTATTAAGTAAAGAGACCAGGTTAATTCATTTTTCACTTGTTTAAAGTGTAATGGGCATTTGTGAAGTATTTAATACGTTCTAAATCGTTGTATGTTATAAATTAGGTGGAAACAGATGTGTATTAAATCATAAATTCGTTCAAATTCATTCAAACTCAATTTTAATATCTTTATGAACCTTGAAAATTAGTAATCAATTAATTGACATAGAAGGAATCATATGTTTCGGTTTAATTGAAAATTCACAATGGCGTCTTAAAAAATGATAATGGCTGTCGAGAACTTGTTTCGTCTCATTGTGTACTTGGTCTTTGACGTCTTTGTCTGGGGTGAACAAGTCTATGGACGAATTTTTAAATTCTGAATTGAACGATATGTCTGTCTGGTTACAGATAACGATGGTAGTTGTTTTGACAGGTTTTCTGGTTTAACGATAGAGCAATTCTCTATAAGCACTATAAGCAAGTAAAAACTAAATTGTACAGCTCGACAAGATGTAAGGGCCAATGGTGATCAGGCGCCGATTCAGGCGGGGATGCACCCGGCGCGCCCCCCTAAAATGTGAAAAAGTTGATTTTTATTTAACATGAAATCAATCAAAAAAGGCTAACAATGTTTGCGCCTCCCTCCGCTTGGCGAATATTAAATACCCGCACCCCTCTAATCGAAAATCCTGGATCTGTGCCTGGTGGACACTTTATATTAAGTGAGTGAGTTGGTGATTTACACCCTAACAACACGATATCTTTCAAAGATGATGAACATGATAAGGATGATAAAATCAACATGAAATGGTGACGGTGGTGGTGGTGATGATGATGACGATGATAATGATGATGAGAAATATGGGGGTGGGAAACAAAGGAACAGTAAATTTGGAACATGGCCGATGTGGTTAAAAATAGAACATAGAGGTAAATGGCATTTTTTTGCAAATAACTCTAAAACATGAAATAGGGAGAGATGGGTAGGGGCGGAAAATTTAGACTATGTGGTGCATTATGTTGGTCCGCTATGGGCAGCGGTTTATATTGAAGAAATTAATATATCAATTTAAAATTTGTTTTCTAAATAAAACAAAATCAAAATTTAACGGAGAAAAACAACAACAAAACCCCCAACCTTTCAAAAAATTGCAATTATTCCACTAGGTGTAAAGCAATCCCATTCAACAACTAGCAAAATAAAGTGTATTTGTAATGATGGCATGGTTTGATGCAGTTTGATATAAAGATTCTATTGGTGATTCTTCAAAAGTTTCTCGACATAGAAGGGCGACAGCAAACTTAAATTTTAAAAGCCTGATATAAACAACACTGGTAAATAGTCTTAAGTGTATATAACGGGTATAAAAACGGAAAATTTGGTTATGCTGTATATGCATTTTTCAAGAAGTAACCTCTCATCAGCAGCATTTAAATCGAGCATTGAAAGGTAAAAAACCTACAGTTTTGAACGAAAAGTACACAAAACCAAGAGAGTTCGAACAGGAAAGCCAAATTCAGCACCGACAATATCGACCATGTGCATTACAAGGAAAGAAACCTTGTGTTTAAAACAATTTTGAATTTTACAATCGGAAATCTCAACGACAAAAAGTATTAAAATTTAAGGTAAATTCGAGTCAGACAAGTCTGAAGACCAGGCTTGTGATTACCCTCTGAGACCTCTGGTCCACCAACAGCGAGTATCGACCCAGTGGTTTTAACATACAAATACCAAAACGGGTATAAAACGGGTAATTTGGTTATGCTGTATATGCATATTTCAAGGAGTAACCTCTCATCAGCAGCATTTAAATCAAAACATTGGAAGGTAAAAAAAAACAAAATTATTGAACAAAGTGTGACGTTTCACCATAACCTTCCTGATTACCCTTAGATACTTTTTGCGACATGGGGAAAAAAAACCTTTGGAAGATTTCCTTTCTGTAACACAGCCCATGTTATGTCTTAACGATTACATGCTTATATATGGTCAGAAGTTGTATTTTGTTATTCAAGAATATAGTTATATTATATGTAAAGTTCAAGTAACCTACATATATTCTTTTTTACTTTATTAAAATATGTTATGATGGGTTATGATCCATCCTGATATAATTAACGCTGACCGATAATTTTCTGACACATCTACCATCTCTATGTAAACTTATAGAAAAATCTGACAGCTACATTTTATCAAAACGGTTAATTTTAAATGAAAAGGGTCAGGGTTTACATCAATGTTTACGTTTAGGAGCGAGGAACAAACTTATCAGGAGGTTCCCGTAATACAGAAGTAGACTTATGTACGGGACTATTCATAGCTCAATGTTATGTAAATATGTATCTACATTCCACATCTGGCAGATGAAATGTTCAGTATTTAGATAGATTTTAAATCTGTTAACACGTGATTTATTATTTTTGTCAGGTATTTCATTCAAAAAGAAAAAAAAATGCTAGTTTGTCTACAATTGTGGCTTCCTACAAGTTGAGAATGGTACGCGTTTTCTTGAAGCAGAACACGTTCTAGGACTCATATCACCCCTTCTTTCCAAGAATCATCAAGGAATTAAACAAGCTCCCATCATCTATCACACTAACAGGTTCCATCGAAGAGTTCAGGGAGCTCATGACCAAATTTTATTAGTAGCCAGC
>OZ020308.1:15087152-15215914 GCA_963971305.1 Arcuatula senhousia
TGTGTGACAACCCGTTTTGCAATAACAACGCGTTTTGCAATAAAATTTATTTTTATAAAATATTGACTTGGTTTGCCTTTATTTGGCTTAAATATGATAAAAAAAATATTGCAAAACGCGTTGTTATTGCAAAACGGTTTGTTACAATGCCTTCAAATGTCATAAGTTTTTTCAGAAGAGAACATTTTCGAAATTATATAGAGGGTGAAGGATAGTGATTGCAAACGCTCACATGAACCAGATGAGATTACAATACCTATAGCTGTTTTTAAAGTACATGATATCTTAAGTTCATTTTTCTTTTACAGAGCTATTTTATTATTTTAGGAGACATTCTATTATTTAGATAATTTTAAAAATCCATGCTTTTATCGCAATGTATCGTATTACAACGGACACCATTTAAAGACACCTATTCATACTCTGAGATGTGCACCATATTTTTTTATCATTGGCATGCCGAAAAGTGCGACAACAGACGTATGGAACGGATTAATGAACCATCCTGGTGTGTCGTTGAAGGGAGTAACGAAAGAACCTTTTTATGTTACAAAAAAAAGATTCCTAATCGGAAAAGGTATGAAAACATTGACTTCCTGTCATGTGCATATTGTTCAATTTTACAAGAGAAGTAAGGACTGTTCATTTTTATATCTATACTAATAGAAAAAAGAAACTGCATATCAAGTTGTTGTAAACTTGAAGCATGTCAATGATAGATCATGATACCATTAATAGTTTTCAAATAGTAGTACCACAATTTGCTGTACGCATTAAAGGAAATTCTGTTCATAAGAAATGCGTGTGAAACAAATATCAAAACGACGTGAAAAAACTAACCATCAATTTATCCTGAAATTTGTACGCAACATTTTTAATTTATTTAACTTTTATCAGTCAGATATTTTATGAAAAACCATGACCTTTGAAAATGATGATTTTTCATGACATTTTACCTTTTGTTTTCTGTCAGCACTATATTTGTCTGATTTCGTGAAAATTTGAACTGTCTGTACAATTGTTTGTATGTCCCGATTCTAAACTCGTTTTAGTTACTTCTTTTTGACATTTGACCCATTTGTTGTCGTCTGAAATAACGAAAATTGCAAAATGTACAAAATCAGTGGTCATATTGTGTACAAGAATGACATATTTCGCTTCATTTTACCAAATTCTTACAAAACCAAGTCAATAAAGATGTTTTGAAATTATTCATTAACACACCTAACACACCTACAATTCAGGATTTGAAGCTACTCGCAATTTTATCGAGTTTCTCGACCATTTTCTACCTAGGAGTCTTTCATATTAAACCGTTTTGTCGTGGTTTTTCATAACAAAAATAGTGAAAAGTCATAGAAAATCTTGATTTTTCATTATCTTTGGAAATGGTGATTTTTATGACTTTGTAATATCTTTAATGCAGTTTTGATTGTAAAAAATATATTTTATTTTCCACAATATAGACCGCTGGTCATTAGATCAGTACCTTGATATGTTCCATCACACTACAAACGTAATCCAACTAACGCCTTCTCCAGACAAATGGATCAAGGATAAACTCTTCTTTAATTTGATTACAGGCGAGTACCCATAGAGAATTTTAGTTTATACAGTCACATGTATACCTTCATTTCCTCGTCTACTGATAGGTAGTAATCTGATCATGCATCCACTATCATTTCTATGTAGCTCTTGTGATAATGTTATTAAGGGGGCAATCATTTGAGTTATAGGGGGGGGGGGGGGGGCTATGGTGCAATTTGAAACAAAAAAAGCAGGATGTCAAAAAAATCAGGAAATAAGAATTTTAATTAAGAAAATAGCAAGATGGTTTTTTTGGCTGAGAAATATATAAATCAATGATCCGATTTTTCAAAAATAAAAAAGCAGGGCGAAGAAAACATCCATTGCCCCACCACCTAAAATGCAATCTTAATTCATTTTATTATATATGGGTAAATAAACTTATCTTATAAGTCATATCTTAAAGGCATTAATTGCTTGATTTTGCGTTTAATCGGCTACGAAATCAAATGCATATATTACTTTTGTGTATTACTTTTAGGAGAAGCAACAGTTGATGTATCACATGACAATGATAATTGGCAACTGGTTCCCGGAAACGAAGGATGTAACGAACCACGTGTACTAAATGCAGACTACTTATACCACCTGAACCCGAAAATGCGTCTCATATGTATTATAAGAAATCCAATTGAACGGTGATTTTGAATGTAATTTAGATAATTTGAATTCACATACATAAACAAAAATGAAATTATCACACTCAAGCTAAATCATACTAAAAAACTACCATTGATTTTCCGTGGTCATTAAAATGGCCGCTTCTGGTTAGTTCTATTTTAAATCCTCTTCATACTCTTGTTTATTTTCTTTAAATACATTTGGAACACCACGTTTCATTGGTCATTTTATGGTTTGGTTAACTGGTTCTTTAAGAATAAGAGCATGGTTGATCTCTGTAACCAAGTCCCATATGACTGCAACATCAAAATTTTGAAACACCAAAATATACAAAATATTAAATAGATTTCATTTTTTCTCGATCTGCTTAACTTTCGTTGCTATCGAATAAACTAAATGTATATAAAGAATATGGTTTGTTAAAATACAGCTGTCTTTGTATTGTAGGTAGACGATATAATATTGGCTTTATAATTGCATGATTAGCCAGCGGGTCACAACATTTGTATCTAATAATGATTGAATTGTACTAAATTAAATCGAAGAAATTATGCTTTACATATCTACATGTACATGTACCTTTATGTACACGAATAAGGCAGCAACTATTTGAAATTCCGGGGGGAGTGGATTTTAGCCCCTCGACAATTTTTTTTTTAATTTTTCGGAGACCAGAATTTTTTTTTATAAGACACCGAAAACAATTTTTTTAATCGCAATTTTGTGTACGCTGTGTAGTCCAGGCTCACCAAAACAATTTATTTTTTCTGGGTCAAGATCAATTTAATTTTTTCCAAAAAAATGAAGACAAAATATTTTTTTTTCAAAAAAATCCACCCCCCCCCCCGAATTTGAATTGGTTGCTTCCTTACTACTACTTATTTCATACATAAAATGTCATTTCACGGCGAAATTGGAGGATCACACATGAACTTTTCTAAGAGGTAAAAGTCCAATATTTGTCTACGGGCATATATCATGTATATGAACTCTGAGTGAAGACAACACTCGAGGGATGTACATGTCTTACAGGCTCATAAATAATAAATAATATGTACCCTTCATAAGCTTGACACGAGAAGGGAAAGTTTATCAATAGAAAGAAAATTGAAGGTTATCTATACATGATATAATAACTGGACTTAATCTCAAATTTTGGAGAGAAAAGACAAAACAAGGCGGACAGAAATTGAAGAACGAAATAGTCTTGACTTGGTACAGGCATTTCAAAAGAAATGAGGTAAAGTAGGTTTAATGGCATCAAATCTACCTCTTCCTTGAAGATATTAGGGTCTGGTAGTTACACTAAACAAGACACGGTTGTGAGACATAATAGGGATATAGAGATGTTCATCTTGTTCATTTACTTACTTACTTACTTACTTACTTATCTCACGACAGTGCAGCAAACAGCAAAACACTAATCAAAACAGTTACGAATCATTTCGTCCGACACGATTTTGAAGTTTTAAAAGACATTGGTGTCTTTTTCAAGATGTAACACTAAATAAGCAGATTCGCCAGAATCCGTTATTTCATTTTTTAAAACATGTAATTCAGCAAAGGATATTATAAATACAGCCAATAAAAATAAAACAACAGTAACACCTACCATTAAATCTAAGGCGATTATTGCTCGCTCCTGTTGGTTTTCTGTGATAATTAACGGTTACGTTCATCGATTGTTAAGGTTCATAAGGACAGTTGAACTTTTGGGAACAAATTGTAATATTGACATATACAGCATAGTACAATATTGAATCAGTTCCAAAAAGGGTAAAGGGCAGCACTGATATATGGGAAAACTTTAATAATAAATATTCATATTGACGTATTGGTAGTTGTACCTTACGCAGTTTGACACTTTTTATTAACTAACAATTGATTGTTGCAACATTTTTGATGCCACATTCTTCTAAGCTTAAGTCGGGTGTCCCCCCCCCCAAAAAAAAAAATTGCAAACCAGGAGAACTGTTTTTTAACCTACGGTGTTGAGGTTTTGTTGTAAATATACTAAAAATAAATATGAAATTCTGCCGTTTGAGAAGGGGGTGTTAAAGGGGGATTACAACACGAAAACATGTGCTTCAAAAACGCTGAAAACGAAGCATGAGTTATAAAAATCGCCAAACTCGAAACACGAGAAAAATGAGTTCAGATAATCGAAAACACGAAATCTCGTGCCTCAAAAAGGCAGAAAATGAACCATGGGTAATAAAAATATCAAAACACGAAACACGGGACAAAAATACAGACAAAACCAGAGCACGTAAAAACGTACAAACACGAAAATTCAAAATCAAAATCACGAAAATACGTAAAATAAAAACGTCGAAAACGTCGAACGAAAATAACCCTTTACCACCCTCTGAGTAGAATAGTAATGATAAACCTAAACACCGATGTGTTTGCTTGATTTATAAAAACGATCGTTTCATTTCAGAGTCTGGTCAGACTATCTTTATGAGGCTCGGTTCTTCAAGTACATTCTATCGGTCGAAGGATTCCACTCCTCTGTATTAGAAGCTATGGCCAATCATAGAGATTGTCGAGAGTATTTCACTGATAGAGGTTGTGCATATAACTCTTCATTAGAAACTGTTAAGGTTAATTTATTTAAATTTAAATAATACGATCATACGTCTATGGAAGCCCATTAGTGCCAAATAAGACTGAAACATTTTTATTTATCAGGAAACCGCCACTTAATAAATTGCGACCGCCAGTTAATTATTTACTATCTAGCGGCCACTTATTATATTATATTAATAATAATAAGAAGATAGTAAAAAATGTTTCAGTCTTAATTTGCACTAATGGGCTTCCATACTAATGGTCTAAGAGAAGAAAAATTGAAAGTCCATAGTTCATTGGCCTGGTAACACAAGATCTCGTCGGCCATCTTGCTTCCGGTGACGTAACATACGGTTTTTCAATTCTTAAAGTTTCCCGTCAAAAAGGTTTACGTGGGAAGTATGTTCGGAATAACACCCCTTGCGGAATCGGACTTAATCGTAGAGTGTGGGATGGAGTGGACTCGTCCATTCAAGGGTTGGACCCGTCCGCAAAACAAGTTATGTATTGCTCAGTGACGCCAATGAGAAGCGCTGTCTGTAGTTGAAGGGTACATGTATGCTATGTTTAAATATTTACATCTATTAGTAAAATCCGTGGTTTATTTTGAACTATTGTTTGTAGAAATATTTATTGATTTAATTTAGCTTTCAGAACTAAAAATTGGGGACCTAATTTGTACAAATCATGATTTGTAACGTATGTATTACGATTTAATAGATAGTTACCTTAAGAGTTCTTTACTGGAGTGTCTGATAATAAATTCACGTTTAAGTATTGTTGAAAGACCCTTTTTGTGTAAAATACAATGAAAATAGACGCTCCTTTTCTTGAGTATTCGATGTCACGTAAGTATCGATACATACGTTACCTTCGTATGTTGTTATTTCTATGGAAAAGTAAGTATTCACTATGTGTTGTTTTGAATTAAATCCATGTCTACAGCTAAAATATTCATGTTGATACCGAATTAACTTATTCTGGAGATATATATTAAGCTTTTTCAAATATGAAGAAAAATATCTGTGTGCACAATAAAGGACACGTTGGATAGGTTGTTTTTCTGATATAAGGCAACAACGATTAAAATATTAAAAACCTTCTTCTTCTTCTTCTTTTTGTTTTGGAAGGCGGCTTACTACAAGAGTAATTGCGCCATTTTACTTATTGCATTTTATGTCTGCAAATTAACAACTATATTATATAAATTAACTCATGGTGAGTAGGAGTGTGTGAAAAAAAAAGTTTAGAAAAATAAAGAAACAAAAAAGAAAAATAAATAGTTATAATAATAATAATAAAAAAAACATGAAAAAAAAATAATGATAAATACCCCCCTCCCAAAAAAAAAATAGGAGTCCTATTGCATTTATTTGTAAATGATAAATGTTAAGAGATTTTATTGGGTAATGGGAAAATTAGATTTAGGAAAATACCAAGTATCAATTTAAGGTCAAATATGTACTATAGAGAAAAGATGGGGTGAAATTGGTTTCTGTGCTAAGACCAGAAATTTTGATACGTTTCCCATTCGACCCTCGATTTACATCCCTTATTTTGAAATATTCCCACCAGTTTATTTGATTTTGTATCTTACTTGAAGACTAACATAATCATACTTGTAAATTTGTTCGGAGAGTTTGGGCTTATGGTAGGAATACTGTATATTTGTTTATAAATAATTACCAATAGGAACCTGAAATTTCCGTCCCATCGAAAGGTCGAGCGGGTTCGAAGAGAAGTTTGTTACCATGTGCAGACATTGCATATATGTCATAAAGACAATATATACAAAATTAAAAATATGTAGAAAATAATTCATTTTCTGGTATATTTATTGCTACGTTCTGTATAAGTGAGTTTTGAGTAGCTAAGTTATTTAGTGTAAAGAGCTTGATTTTGTTCATATAACAAGTATAATTATCTAAAGAAGTATTTGTGCACATGTAGTATGTACATGGATATAATATGTTATTGTTTTTGTTTGTTTGTTTGTTTGTTAGTTTTTTTTTCCTGTAAAGATGACTTAGTTCGGCAGACTATTATTATTTATTGTTAAGTAATATTAAAAACAATATATAATATTTTGTGTACAAGTCCTAAACTTGAAGTACCGCCTCCCCCTCCAAATCAGAGTTAAAATTTTTATATACTGATATTTGTGACCCTTCCATTGTAAGTGATATTGCAAAGGTCACCCCTACCTACATAAAAATAGAAAAAATAATAATATCAGTATTTTCTTCCCTTCGTAAGAGGATTCGATCCAAAGATATACACAACATCTATCAGCCATACATTAGGGATATAATAGTGAATTCTTAATTTTAAATCAAAATGGTGCAGTAATGCATAGCTGAAAATAATGGTGTATTATAAATATTTCTTTTCGGTACTTCAAATGTATAGGTAGTTGGTAAGCATTATTTCCCTAAAAGTTACAAATCTGTAAGAATTACACGCATAGTGGCTATTCGTTCCCGTTAAGTTCATCAGTATAAAAGTACACAGGTCGTAGCACAGAAGTATTGGACTAGTATTGTGGTTGCTCAATGAGCCGTGAACACGAATTATTCGTGATTAAAGTACATGATTGTTTACAGGATAGAAATAGGTCATGATGTCATGAGGTAACAAGTGAATAATATATTCATGGATGTATACATGTGCTATATATATGTTCAATTCTTCAAGCTGTGAGAAAAAAACCCCAATGGATTTAAACTAAAAACAGAGCAAAATAAATACCAGCAAAACTAATTTGATAGAAAAGAAGACCAAATATGTCAAGTATTAATTAAAAGTATAAGTAAACTATTCAAAGGCTTTAGATAAACTTCTGTTAGTATTTAGCTAAAATATTGAAGTCTTCCAGTGGAAATGACATATTTATATACAGGCATAAAATTTGGGCCATGCAGTATACTATACAGAGAAAATTCTACGTTTCTCTCTTTCATTTCTGTGATCATTGATTTTCTGACATACAGATATACATTTAAACAAATAGTGTTATTTTTTTTCATTTTTTTATATTAAAGTTAAAGTTGTGCGATCCATTTCAGTTTGCACCGTATGCATTTCAAAAATATCCACATAATAACATGCATAAAAATGCAATCTGTTACTTTTAAAAACTCTTTTTAATTAAAAAAAGTTTATTTTATCAGCATAACCTAAAATTGGAAGAAATTTTGTACTAAAAAGAACTTTTGATTCACTTGACAACCAGGATAAACATTCGAAATGACTTTCCCTCCTATCTTTTCCGATGAAGAGCTCACATTCTATTGTTTAAATACAACCGGTTTTCGGACTGTACAAAAGCACAGTCGCTTACTTCATTGTTTGTGTCTTTAGATCCGTCCGTGAAGACTTTTATCAAGTTATTGTATTTACTGTCAATATAGGCCGGTGACCAAGACCACATTTCAAAAAGTTTAATCGTCATGAATAACATACAGCTATATCATACCTCTTTTGATTCCTTATTGTCTCTTCTTCAAAATCAGATTGGTCGTCAAAGCCAAAATTGGTGCAAATTTTCATAAAACAAGGTCAAAAGTCAACATGTGTTTTTTGAACTTTTTGCATCAATACAATTTTCTTACAATTGAAAAGATATTTGAGGTACTGTAACCGACTAAACAAATTAGACTTGATATTTGAATATATTTGTACCCATTTTCATTCTTTCTCAAAGTAACAGATAAACTTTCTCGATTATATATACCTTTGAAAAGGGGGAGGGTTTTTGTGTCATTTTGACACCTAAAGTTTTTTTTATCTAGAAAAGTCCATGAGCTTTTAAATGTTAATTTTGATAAAATGTGCAAGAAGTATCATATCTTTTTTAATATACATTTAAAAGGAAATCAGCATAAACTAAACATAAGGCGTAAAATTTGGACAAAATGACATGTACCCCAAACAACTTTGTGAATTACAAAAATATGATTTTACAAAAGTTCAGAATTATTGCAATTTTACTATTAATTTTTTGCATAATCTTAAACTAAAAGTAGACATTTTCAAATACATCATTTTACATGAAATTATCGAATCTGTTAATCACTTACATAGAGGTTTATTTAGAAAAAAGTAGGAGGGCCATCATAACTCTATCAAACAAGTATATTACACTCTGATGGTTTAAAGTAAAAGTAAAATACCTTTGTTTAAAATATTATATATGAAAAATTATTTACATTTATTTTTAACAATTACAGTGTAAAATTTACAGTCACAGTAACGCATTTGTACATGCATTGCAGAGAATACACACATTTGGCTTTTTCGTTTCTGTCGCGCAAAAAGCATTTCATTTGTGCCTTTCCTTAGCCACCAATCTTTTTCAAATATTATTATTATTTTTTTTCCATACATGTTCTTTATCCAGAAAGGGTCAGTTGTTTAAAAATTCTGAAGTAGATTTGAAACATATACATAACACATTTCTATGGGCTATTTGGACAACAGTAGACAGTGACCTTTAGCTCACATCTACGTCACATGTATTAAACATTTCTTGAATTAGCCAGTTTTAATGCGTTTAACAAGTTTTTCAATTTTTCAAAGACTTAACAGAATTGATGGAAAAGCTAGTGTGGTATTATGGAGCACACATATTATATTTATCCACAAAAAGTTCACAATAATTTATTTTCTGGTATATTTATTGCTATGTTCTGTATAAGTGAGTTTTGAGTAGCTAAGTTATTTAGTGTAAAGAGTTTGATTTTGTTCATATAACAAGTATAATTATCTAAAGAAGTATTTGTGCACATGTAGTATATACATGGATATAATATGTTATTGTTTTTGTTTGTTTGTTTGTTTGTTAGTTTTTTTTTCCTGTAAAGATGACTTAGTTCGGCAGACTATTATTATATATTGTTAAGTAATATTAAAAACAATATATAATATTTTGTGTACAAGTCCTAAACTTGAAGTACCGCCTCCCCCTCCAAATCAGAGTTAAAATTTTTATATACTGATATTTGTGACCCTTCCATTGTAAGTGATATTGCAAAGGTCACCCCTACCTACATAAAAATAGAAAAAATAATAATATCAGTATTTTCTTCCCTTCGTAAGAGGATTCGATCCAAAGATATACACAACATCTATCAGCCATACATTAGGGATAGAATAGTGAATTCTTAATTTTAAATCAAAATGGTGCAGTAATGCATAGCTGAAAATAATGGTGTATTATAAATATTTCTTTTCGGTACTTCAAATGTATAGGTAGTTGGTAAGCATTATTTCCCTAAAAGTTACAAATCTGTAAGAATTACACGCATAGTGGCTATTCGTTCCCGTTAAGTTCATCAGTATAAAAGTACACAGGTCGTAGCACAGAAGTATTGGACTAGTATTGTGGTTGCTCAATGAGCCGTGAACACGAATTATTCGTGATTAAAGTACATGATTGTTTACAGGATAGAAATAGGTCATGATGTCATGAGGTAACAAGTGAATAATATATTCATGGATGTATACATGTGCTATATATATGTTCAATTCTTCAAGCTGTGAGAAAAAAAACCCCAATGGATTTAAACTAAAAACAGAGCAAAATAAATACCAGCAAAACTAATTTGATAGAAAAGAAGACCAAATATGTCAAGTATTAATTAAAAGTATAAGTAAACTATTCAAAGGCTTTAGATAAACTTCTGTTAGTATTTAGCTAAAATATTGAAGTCTTCCAGTGGAAATGACATATTTATATACAGGCATAAAGTTTGGGCCATGCAGTATACTATACAGAGAAAATTCTACGTTTCTCTCTTTCATTTCTGTGATCATTGATTTTCTGACATCAGTGGACTGTTTACATTCGAAAAGAAAATGATATACTGTTTCTGACTCTTTGCAATAAATACACAATGGGTTTCTTACTACGTTAATTTTATTAAGATGTTTATTAAGGCCTATATAGCCATTACGTAGCATATATTGCACCTTTTCCTGTTTTCTTTTCAGATTATGAATAGGCATTTTAAAGTCTACTTTTGGTTTTAAAGAATATAAGTATTTGCTATCATTATCGTTCCACTGTTTATGCAGTGCATTTAAAATAATTTGTTTAGAAAACGTCTTGATGTCGTTTTTATAAATGGGAACTTGTGTAGTAGTAGCGAGAGACAGAGCCGATTTTGCAACTTTGTCCGGTTTCTCATTACCACTTACCCCTACATGGCTAGGTACCCATTCTAATATAATATTAAAGCCTAATTGTTGTAGATCTGAATAAAGCTTGTATATACTAAGAGTAATATCATTTTTAATTTTCAAAACAGACCCTTCAATAGCTTGAAGTGCTGACAATGAATCTACAAATATAGCCACATCAGTTGGCTCAATGTTTTTAAGCCAGGTTAAACACAATACTATAGCATATAGCTCACGTATGAACCCCGATGTGAATTTAGGAAGACGAGTCTGTTCTGAATAATTCAACTGTGGGCATACACAGTCTAATATCTAGTGGTAACCCTAACCCTAACCCTAACCCTAACCCTAACCCTAACCCTAACCCTAACCCTAACCTGACATTTAAGAAAAAGAAACACTGACAACACGAACAAGATTTTACGTATCAGTGGGTAACGACTCACTTTTCTAAGACTTTCAATAACATGAGATAAATGTTATAGGTAATCTGTTTCCTAATTTACAAATGCCAAAATGCGGGTCCTCGTTGAGAATTAATGGTTGTGTCCATCACACATAGCAATACAAAAGGTTATAAAAATCCTATAGTAACCAACAAAATCAAGAAGACATACAGTACAATACAATAGTGACGAAAACTACGTGAATTTCTCAAAAAAGAAAAATACTTAAATTGGACTCTTGCAATCGGATGTATGTATATGCAGTAATAGCTTCTTCAATATACACAAACGGATAACGTTCTGTTTGTGAAAGCTTGTAAAAGATCAGTTTGCATAGCTAAATGTTTTAAACAATTGTAGACAAAAACTTATGGTACTGTTCACATTCAAAAGGCGTAATTAAGAACAAGTTTTTGCATAAATCAGAGAAATTTCTTTTTCACAAATCAAAATGATCGTAGATTCACCGTCTTTGGTTTTGTTTTAAAATTATGTGATATCTAAAGGTAACATAACAGGAATTAAGTATTGCGCAACCGGAACTCAGACTGTGACAGAGCTTGAAGCTAGATATTAAAACTTTGCTGGACTGTGATTGGATTATAATATCAAGACTGGATTATCAATGTATGTTTTCAAGTTTTTAAATGGATGTAGTTTAATAAAATAAGAATAAAATTTTCCACATGATGGATAATTTTTTTTTGGTGATTTTTCAAACAAGGATGAAATTTTCATTAACACCGGAGAAAATTGAATGTAAACATCCGCCAGCTGAACTCGGCATTCAACAGCTCTCTCAAAAGGCGGTCAACATATGATTTGACACCACTTATTCAATGGGAAAAAGGTTACACCATATAGATTTAATTTTATTTACATCAAACACTCTTCATGGAAAGGTTGAAAGACTGAAAATAGTTGTTTGATTATAAAGGGGAAGCAAATACCATCATGTTCCTTATAACTTTATTTACATACTATTTTGAAATAATAAATGACAGACCATTTAGAAAAATTGTATTTTATGATAAATGTACAATTATTAACCTGATAAAAAGCTGAATTTTCAAATAAATCAACAAAATATATAAGCAAGTAATCGAGTTTTGGGGTGCACTCGACATGTTATTAATGCAAAGGTGATTAGTATCGAAAACATATCGGATTAACGGAAATTTCCGTGAAATAGGCATATCTTTTCTATCCATGTCATCTTTGAAAATGAATAAATACTTAACAAATACAAGAGAATTTTGGAATTTTACACATTGATTTTAAGGCTCTTGCCTTAAAGACATAGAACCTATCAATTTCGCATTTTTTTACATTGAATAAAAAGTACATATATTGAAAATATACTATCTAAAACTTACCTTTACCAACATAAAAACTCAATGTTTTGCAGTTTTCTATAAAATAATCTTCTTTTAATTAATCGCATTGATTAAGTATTGTCCAGCATAAATATTTACTTTTGGTAAACTGGGTACTGTTAAACTGAGGAACGAAATGTAACCAAACGAGGCGAAGAGAAAACGAAATCGGTAAATTAAGAAAAACGACTGGTGTCGGCTAAAATCATTTCAGTTTTCTTTTTTTACCAGTTTTGCTCGATTTCGTTTTCTTTCTTTATAGATTTCGGTTGCTTATTTTACTGTTAACGTTTCCATCTTTATCGATATCGTTTTTCTTCCGCTCCGTTTCGTTTGGTTAATTTTTGTTTCTCAGTTTACAGGTACCCGCGATTGTTTACATTCTATAATTAGTTTGTCCTCTTTTTTGACACTGCGTTTTTTTCTTCAGTTTTCCGTCGAAAAGAATACTTTCTGGCAGGTTTTTTGAAAATTTAACAGTTTCTTCAAAGGTTTTACAATGTATTCTTCAAATAGTGTGAATTTCATTATTTTTCAAAAATTGCCGAAATGATAGGTTCTATGTCTTTTAATACTGTTTTCGGCGTATATAATTTCAAAAATATCGTAGCATAAAATGATAAATGAAATATAGGAGTGGGTGTTTGTTGATTTTTATGAGGAATTGATGTCTTTTAAATCCAAAATTTCTTTTGTCAGGGAGTTTATACTTCATAGGTTTATGTTTTTATGTAAAACAATAAAGGTTTTTGTAAAAAATGTTCTAAAAACAGACAATTTTTATCAGTTTCAATCGGAAATAAACATTTTTCGAAAGCGACTTTGGTAGATACATCTTTCCTTTTTTTACTCAAAAAACTTACTTTTGCAAAAAATTGCACCGTACGACTTTTTGACGACCAAGCTAAATTCAAAGAATAATCATTTTTCTACAAATGTGCCAAATTTCAGCAATATGTTATGAATTAAAATTAAACTCTCTTAATAATCGACTTTATTGAAGTTGGTCACCGCACTAATAAGGATATCGGTTTCACTTTTGATGATATGATCGAGATCTTTTTTATTTACAAGCTTGTGTAAGTGCGTACTAACTACTGGTTTTTTAAGTTTCCAGGGTGGTATGTCAGATTCTTGATATTTATATATATCTTCAAAATGTACATCACTATAATTTTTAATTGTATTTATTGCAACAGAATGGAATGGTTTTCTTTTTACTCTTTTGTTGAATAGAATAAATGTATTTGTTTCACGAACTTCTCGTTTTACCGGATTATTGTCATTATGACTTAGTAAATTCAGGTACATTTTTGATATTAGACCTTGTCTTCTAATGTTAAGCGGGGGTTCTCCCATTTCTACCTGTAATGATGCAAGTGATGCACCCTTCATTGACCCATTGCATAGTTTTAGGGCTTGATATTGAATTTGATCTTTTTGTTATTGAATGAGAGGCAGTATTATAGACTTCACTTCCATAGTAGAAATAGATTTATTTTGGATCTTATCATTGCAATATATATTTTACGGAGTGTTTTGCAAGTTGCACCCCAAGAGGTACCTGTAAGTTACCTCATGCAGTTTATAACTTTCATACATCTATGGTGAATATAGTCTATATGTTTTTTCCATATAAGTTTGCTATCAAATATGATACCAAAAAATTTAGTTTCTGTTACCACCTGAAGGACATCTTTACCTTGTTTTAAGCTAATCTTTTGAAAGGACTTTCTTCTAGAAAATACCAAACAGACCGTTTTCGTAGGGGAAATATTAAATCCCCAAGAAGTACACCAGCAATAAATAGCGTTCAAATCTCGTTGGATTTTGTTCTGCAAAAATGCAAGACTTGGACCCGATTTCCATATCGCACTGTCATCAGCAAATTGTGAGATTTTTGAGTGCTTTACGGAATCTGGTAGATCGTTAACCATTATGTTGAATAGGGTTGGGCTGATACAACTACCCTGTGGTGTTCCATTTTCAACATTATAGATATTTGATAGAGCACCATTTGCTCTCTCTTGTAATGTTCTATTACTTAAAAAGTTATTTACATATGCTTACATGTTTCCTTTAATACCATATTTGTTCATTTTCTTGAGTAACCCATGCTTCCATAACATATCAAAGGCCTTTTGAAAATCTATGAATACCCCTACTGTAATATGATTTTTTGCAAATGACTTTTGAATTTCATTCTCTAATCTAAGACATTGTTCGACAGTGTTTCTATTTTTTCTAAAACCACTCTGATTAGGTGTGTAAATATCAATTTTTTCTAGAAACCATCTAAGTCTATTATTTACCATTTTTTCCATGATTTTATTCAGATTTGAGGTGAGGGATATGGGTCTGTAGGATGATGGATCACTAGGGTCTTTGCCAGGTTTTGGGATGGGTATTACAATGGAATGTTTCCATTCAAGGGGTAACACTTGAAAGGTCCAAATTTGATTGATTAGGAGCAAAATTACACTGAGTGTGCTATCAGAAAAGTATTTAAACATTTTTTCCCTGTCATTTTTTTAACATTTGTCCATAGCTCGGACATTTTTGTATCACTATTAAGAGAAGTACAATAACTTTCCCAATATTCTTTTTGGGTATTTTTTATAATATTTCTACAATTGAATTGTTTTTCTTTATAGTTATTAAAATATACACCGCTACCAGTGTGTTGTGCTTTATTTCTAGCTTTATTTCTTTCTTGCACAGCTTTTGTGCATTCGGGTGTCCACCATGGGACATATGGTTTGTCTTTTTTAGAGTTTCCATGTTTTAACAGGATACACTCACCAGCAATTTGTAATATTGTTTCACATAAATTTTTATTTGACTCTTGAATATTCCCTGTTACCAAATCAGGGGTTATTCTTATATCACTTTCTCTAGTGAACGTATCCCAGTCAGCTTTTTTATAGTTCCATTTATGTATAGAGTCTTCGTTAGCATTATCTGCGCTAGTTAGTGTATCTAATAAAATAGGATAGTGGTCACTACCATACGTAGAGTTATCTACCTTCCAATTAAATTTATGTCCAATGGACATACAACATAATGATATATCAATACATGACTTAGTTAGATCTATGGGATTTAGTCTAGTACCTGACCCATCATTAAACAAATACAGATTTTTATTTACAATGAAATTGTATAACTCTTTTCCCTTTGTATTATTATTATTGCTGCCCCATAGGTTGTGATGGGCATTAAAATCACCTAGAATAATGAAGAGATTGTCTAATTGAGTGACCAAGTTTTCATAGTCACATTCTTTTGTATTATGATTTGCATCATATAAATTTACAATTTTAATTTTTATTTTATCAATATGAACCTCAACACAAGAAACTTCAAATTGACTCTCAATACAATGCTTTGAAAAATTTACTCCCTTTTTGCAGTATATAGCAGTACCTCCCCCCTTTCTGTCTCTTATAGAATAATCTGCCAATGAATATCCTTGAATGTTTATAAGATCATCAGACTTTGTACATAATGTTTCTTGAAAACATAAAATAGATGGGATAGTTTCTAGTTGGCTTAAGTGCTACATAAACTCATTGCCATGTGCTCTCAAGCCCTGGCAGTTCCATTGTACTATTGTGAAAGCCATTATGACAATTATAGGTTACTTTAATTATCATATATACATTACCCCCTAGGGCAAGCCCAAGCAAGTATCTCATCAGAGTCAACTTCTATTTTGAAGAATTCGTTTGTCCAATTTTCAAGTGTATCAGATATTTCTATATCAGATTTATCTTTAAAAAATGACAACTTTGTTAATATTTTAAGAAACATACATATAATGTTGTCTGTATATTTGTGAGGTAGTTTCTCAGGTATTGGTTGTTTGTCAGCATTATTATAGTGAACATGAGAATATACCTTTGGTGTTTGTTTGTGAAGCTTCTGTTCATTTTTTAATATTTCCCTGGCTTCTTGGCAACAGGCGTTTGGGTCAAGGATTTTATTGTATTATAAATAACGTGTATATAAAAATTTTCATCTCGTCTATATACTATTTCCACAAGGCAAGAATGTTTGAAAGTTCTAAAAATAGAACTGACGGAAACTCCCTTTTTTCTTGTAGAAATATTTTTTACCATAAACAACTAAAACATTCTATAACTCCTTTCAGCTGTAACTCTCTTTAGGAAGCAAAAGTAAAGCATGTCAGTATGTATAAATCTCACATCAGGTCTTTTTTCCTACGAAGCGAAACAAAAGATCACGGACGGAAGTGGCCAAAGATTTTCAAGGGAAACAATATTCCTCCAAGTAAAAGGACTTCCGAGTGACACTATTATAAGGTAAAATCTGGGCAAGTTCGAACAAATCATTTGGCGGAAAATGTGGACTCAATTTTATTTGAAATATTTTTACTGACGAATTGGCAGTATAATAAAACGTACATACAAACTGGGACTCGATGGGTGTGCCATAAATTTTCAAAAAGACGTTCAAGGATAATAAATACGTGGTTATTTCATTTCAATGATAAAATTGAAAAAAAGGAGAAGAATATTGTCTCCCTTTAAAATTTTAAACTACTTCCGTCCGTGGTGGTTTGATTGGCTCGCTTCAGTGGAAAAAAGATTAGATTCAAAGTCATTGCGAATTGTTTCAAGATAAATGTGTTCCCAATTGTGAGATTAAACTGAAAAGATTTAGAGAATCACCAATATTTTATGTAAAACATTTGATTCTATGAGAAAATATGGGGGTTTTCCGCGAGTAAATTTTGTTCTATTTTTAGAACTTTCAAACATTCTTGCCTTGTGGAAATAGTATATAGACGAGATGAAAATTTTTATATACACGTTATTTATAATAAAATAAAATCCTGTACCCAAACGCCTGTGTTCTTGGCCACTGCATTTTTCTGTTACTATAGTTTTGATGACTTGCTTAGTGTGAATTCTTTTAGGACACTTTGAATCATTACTTGGATGGTCACCTTTACAATTTACACATTTAGGTTTAAATGCATAACATTCATGATAGTCATGTTCACCACTACACTTAGAGCAAACCATATTGTTGGTACAGGTTTTGGCTATATGGCCAAATTTTTGACACTTGTAGCAGTGTATGGGCTTAGGAATAAAAGGTTTAACACTATATGACTTAAACCCTATCTGTACTTATTTAGGGAGAGTAGCTTGTTTGAAAAATAACTTAACTGTTCTACTCTGGACCTTTTCTTTTCTATCTTTGTCATACCTTGTAAGTCTATGAACATTCTGTACATTATAGAAAGAAAGTACATCAGTGACCTGTTGATCACTTATATCTAATGGGACACCATATATACATCCTATTGATGTGTTCAGTAATTTAGGTGTACTGACTTTAACCTGCCATTCACCAAGCTCATTCAGTTTTAATAGTTTTTGATATTGGTTTTGGTCATTACATGTAATTACTAGGTCATCATTCTTGGTTGACTTGACATATTTAACAATGCCAATATGTTTTGTAATTACCTTCTGAATCATCAAGGGATTCATATTTCCTAACTTGACTTCTTGACAGTTCAAATTGGCTACCAGTTTTCTGTCTAGCCCATTTTGCTTCTGTTCTTTTATTGGCCTTTTGTAGCCTGTATTTTGAAAAGAAACCGACGCCGATAGGTCGCGTGAGCTTTTATTAAACGCAAATTTCGGGGGCGTTTTACTTGCCTTGTGCTTTTTGGAACTTGTAACTTCCACCCAACCTGGATCCGAATTGTAACCATCATTTTGATTTTGTTCCATATCTTGGTGATAAAAGCTGTATTTGGCATCTATGTATCCAAATACTTCACCTGAGTCAATATCAGAGCCCGTTTTACTTGGGGTTTTAGTTTGCGGGTCATTGTTTTGATCGTCCCCCATTTTGGACTCAATGACAAGCAAGACTCAAGTACAATTCTAATAAATAATTCTATAAATATCACAAATTTATCTTATAACTTGCAATATGAGATGTTAATAAACAAAAAAAAAACTATTGACTGGGTGACTTAAGAACCCGTAAATAGCCTTGACTAAGAATAATATTAGTAATAGTGCAGAGAACGAAAAAACACGTCAGTGCTGATCCGGGACTCACCACCCGAATGTTTAAAAACCTAATGTTTGCGACAAGTAAATGATTATCATTAGCCATTATTCATAGAACCAATAATGTTTAGTTGTGTTTTATTTAAGAAACAATAATAAGATACATACGTTACCGACAGTAACATATGTATCAATCTTTTGGTGCTTCAATACATGTTTACCGATACACATATATTTACACACAGTGTGTGTACATTAATTTTGCGTATCCAGGCAGCGTTATGATATACATTATGTTGGAAGTAAGTGATACGGCAATAAAAAGTACTAACCTTCAGACATGTGATGAATTGCCAAGTAAACACTTCTGAATAAATCTAATTTGTCATAGGTAATATGCATATTTTGAATATAAAGCTGTCTTAAAACTTCAAGTTGACGTAGAGCTAGGTTAATTACATCGTGGTACATTGATTCGTATGAATTCAAACGGAGATAGTAACATATGTATTGGTAAAATATGTACCTTTTCGTAATTAACAAAACCGTATACTCTATGAAACTATATATTAAACAAATCTCTTTAGGGGAAGTACTGGTGTATGATATCTTTATTTTGCAAAGCATCTCCGTATATGTTTGCCAAATATACGATGTCAAAGGGTTGTTAACGTATGAATCGCTCTGTCGAACCTAGAGAAATTCTGTATTAATCTACTTTTTCAGCAATACTGACATTTTCTTGATGTCTCGTTGTGTTGATTACTGATCAATAAGTATATTATCAGTGTGGTACTAGCAAATAAATACGTTTTCTTCATAAGTACTTACTAAATTTTGTTAGTTTTGTGCATGGTTACGTATGTATCCGAGAATTGGCGTCATTTGTATAAAAGTGCATAAGATATGCAATGGTGAATCAAGAAGCTGTGAAAATGTGGAATTGTGATCAAGAATGTTACGAAGTAAATTTGTAGATGCAAACATATCTTAAAAAATCTTTAAATGTTAATTCAATTAAGAATATAAGTGTGTATCTATGAATGGCGTCAGTAACGTAGGTATCGATTTTTGCCCTTGTAGAAGTACTCATGAAAAAATAAGTGTTGTAATGTAACTTTTGTATTGTGATCCGATGACAGATAAGTATAATAGATACTCTAGTCTACAAATAACATACATAAAAGCTGGGGATGACAAAACACCCGTTTGGGCCTTATAAGTGACTTTGAGTGTTAGGCCTTTTTTAACGAATTTAAAACTTTTTCCTGATGTTGTTTTTAGTGGGGGTTATTAAGGCAATAATTGTGCAAATTGTGATACAAGCATTAAACTTTGCACAACGCTTCTTTTACACGTGTGTATAAAAATGCAGGTCCTGGCCAAAAGAAAAAATCATTTTTTTAAGATGGCCACCCATTTCTTTTCAAAATGGCGTCTTTTTTTTAGTACCTATTATTTTATTATCATATTATAACTTTACAAAATTGAATTGGATAGCTAAGATTTCTTCCTAAGGATAATTCTACAACATTAAGACATAATAATGACCAATAAAATGGCGCATAAACACAACTTCCGGTTTAAAAATGGCGCAAAAATGCTAAAAATGGCGATTTTGCCTTTCTTAGTTTAGGATTTTCGTGTAATTGTATGATAATTATTCAACAAGATATTATGGTAAACTACTTTTTAATCTATAACAGTTACATCTTCAACAACGACCAATGCAATTCAGTATTATAAACAAGATCGCTAGCAGTTGCAAAATGGCGTTTTAGTTATAACAGATTAGTTATATAACTAAAATAGGGTAGTTTTTATTCGGGCTGAAATGTAAATTGTCATCAACAGGTACATTAGTATGTTAAAATAAATGAAGTATTTAATGCGGTCTAGTTTAGCTCAAATTGGTCTTTCACTGATCTGTCTAATAAGTAAACATACATTAATCAAAGAAGTTTTAACGAGGTCAGAACATAGCATTCGATGGTATATAGCAGGGTATGTTTTTTGTAGTTTTATTGATTCTATAACAGGATCCGATGCAGAACAGGAGAGGTATATCTTAAATCATAAGTAGTATCCCCCCTTTCTGGGGATTTTAAGATGCAATATTGAAGAAAAATATCAATGTCAGTTCAAGCAATATGCAATACTGTATCATGTTTGAAAAAATCACTGTGGAAAAAATACTTTCACATGCTTTTTATACTTTTTGAGAAAATAGCTTTATATCGCCACGACAACAAGCAAAATAACAATTAACAAACAAACAAAAATGAAAAAGCAGCAAAATATTAATACATGGGAAAAAAAATTTAGCCGCGTATCCTTGGATATGGGTTTACCATATCCTTTCTTGTTAACACTATGTCAATGTAACACTTCCAATAATACACTAATGACCGTTAAATGTAATGCGTACTGTTTTACTTGATCTATTTGTAAAAATTGCCAACAAACTAATTTTTGGGGGTTTTAAGTCCAAATTGTCTTGATAATGTTTAATAATTATTCAAGACAAAGGCTACTCTCAATTTGTTTTTTGCTTCATACAGTGCTCTTGATTTGATGGCTTACTTTTGGCATTACAGCCAACTAGTATGTTATAAGGTAATACATGTAAAGATTTTGAAATAGATTAGATTTCAGAAAATAAACAGAACTTGCAAATATAAAGAACACCCGCAGCATTTGTTTTTTGTTTTTGGTTTCGTTTTTTTTTGTGATATAGATACTTCCAAATGCAACAACAGATACTTCTAATTTTAATCAAATAAATCTTATGCAAAACATTGCTATGAGAAACCGTTTAAAAAGTCTCGTTGCATTGATCTAAGCCCTTGAATGTCAACATGTTAGAAAAGCACAATTATTTATTAGAGTTATGATTTTTGAAAATATATTCAAATCATATATTGTAAGCGCAGTTAAAAGGGACATAAGGAACAGACCAGAAATCGCATTCTAACATAAGTCTTAGAGACTCCTACCTAAAGCTGCACACCAGATATCGAAAGCCTACAAATAGCGGTTACTGATATACAAAAATTGTGACAGATGCATAGACGTACACCAGGTCATTTCTATGTCTCTGGTCTAGATAGTAAGATAGTCGATTTGCCCTTAGCGTGCACATAGACAATATGGGTTTCCCTTCATAAATCTTTACAAATATCTACATCTCATATATATACTATAGATATTAATAATAAAAAAGAATACACTCATAAATTAGAATTCATTAGTTCATTAATATTGCAATGGTTTTGAATAGGGGAAAGATCTGTATGGCGGAAAAATGAGTATGTGTTTACACATACCAGATTTTCCCATGGGGGAAAGCGTAGTATATACTAGTTTTTCCCCGGGGGAAATCTAGTATATACTAGATCTTCCGGGGGGAAAGCTCAGTATATACTCATTTTTCCGGGGGGAAATTCTAGTATGGGGGAAAAACTAGTATGCAACACCGGTACTGATATTGGTTGTTGACGTCGACCAAACATGCAGTGTCATTTTAATTTTTCGGCTGTCCACAGCAAAGAAGTATCAATGGGGCATATATATAATAGTGTCTTAATTCCGAAAGGACAAAGACAAAAGATTTTTGAACTCGTCGTCCTGGCGTTTGTTATTTGTTATTCAAGGGTTTGTTTTGAATCAAGTACATAATATTTTTGATCTTGAACTAATTGCAAGACAGCAAGCAACAGCGACAGCTATCCACATTGAAGGCTGCTTGCCGTGTTTCTTTTTCCTGGTTTATGTAGGCTGTTTCGCGTACTTATTCCACATCCACATCCACACACGGTTGCTTTCTGCACCCAAGAAACTTTACGGAAGACACCGTGCAATCGTAGACAAATATGGGATTTCTATCTCTGAAATGAGTGCAGATGTTGGTTTGTCGTAGAAATTTGTTTTTTCTTCCTTTACCGGATTTAAAGCTCTGAATTGGAAATTAGTAACACGACGGGTGTGCTATAGCAGACAGGAACCACTCACTCTTCTGGGGCACCTCAGTTCACTTTTGTTACAACTTGAGTTCGTGTTGTTGATTTTCGTTCGGTTGATTTTGTGTTTTGTGTTTCTCCGTGCTGTTCTTGTTCGTGTTTACCGGTTTCGTCTTTGCCCTTTTGGAATTTTGACATTGGTGCCTCTTTGCTTCTTTATAGAGTTCAATGTGCAAAAAGTTCAAGCAACAACTTTTCTCTATCTGTTATAGTTTTCATTCTAAAGGTCAAAAACATAAAATAAGAGGCTCCCAGGAGCCCTATTCGCTCATCTGCTTTCAATGACTAAACGTAACAATGTTTCACTTTGCCAACTCCCCATCATGACTTTGAAACCCTTGGAAAGCTCTATTAAGCTAAGCATTTAAGCAAGCAAATTGGTGATACAATCTCTTTGATTCTTCCGCATCTTGTTAGTCTTAAAGAGAAAAAATATTTCAGAAACAACAGTTTTACCTATCTTGAAGCTACGAGACAGAAACATGAAAAAATACCTCATCGACCTAAACCTAGGGTTCATATGACAACATTGATTTAATAAGGTTTCATGGACTGGACCCTGCAAGTTTGACCAATATTCACTGTCGGGAGATTAAAATGAGCTTTACAATGTGGAATTATCATTTCTCAAATAAAAACATAGTGTATGAGCTATTTTGTAGTGGAACTCACACAATGGTTGTCAGAACTGCTTCATAATTTAAGATGTGATGTTCACTAAATTTTAGTGTCATCATCGGAATATACGGGGCCGGTACTTGCAAGTGGCGGCTGTTGAGCTGTTTTTAAAAAGTAATTAACTGGGCAAATTGCAATTATGTGGGGCGGTCTGCTTTTTTAATAAAAAAAAACAAAACAAAAACAGTGGTAACATTCTTTGTTGACTTGCATTTAGACAAATGGTCTAAGAGAAGAAAATTTGAAAGTCCATAGTTCATTGGCCTGGCGACTGACGCCATATGATGGCTTCTAGCCAGGTAACACAAGAAAGATCAGGCATTAATGCATGCTATATTTGACCAGGTAAATTCAGTAGTATGAATACATGAAAAGATATATCCAAAAGATTTAAATCCACTGCAGCGTTTTCAAACTATCACACAGACACCATAAAGGGACAGACGGATAGACTTACACTGACTAATACAGGGGGGTATCCTCTAATACCTCGCCATTTTAAGTGGCATGGTATACAAATGTATAATAGGCAAATTTGGAATAAATTTTATTCATAAATGTATGCATGTATATATGATCACAGCGAGCTTTAAAAAATAAAATGATGATACGTACAATACCAAATGATCCTAATACAACGAACGATTTCCCTCAATCAGAAAAAGCAGTAACAGTAACTATAATAGGTGTTTGGGGAAGTTGGCATGCAATGACTAAATTTGTGGGCCTTTTTAGTTCTTAGTAGTTCTTCTAATGTTAGTCAGAAGTCCTATTCATCTCGACAAAACAATTCGTTTAATATTTTCCTCATCACATGTTCCATCTTCTTTCAGAAACCAGTGCCCCCATTTCTTAGATCGTTCTATTTTCTTGTCGTTCCCGATAATCCAGTTATTGTGAATGAGGAATGGTAATGTTTGTACTCTCTCCTCGTCAGGAACCATGTAATATTTTCCATCGGGAATTATGTTATACGGGATCACAGTTGTTTTTATTCCGGCATATTTGTTCAGAACCAAATCTGACAGGTACACTTGGTCATTTTGGTTTGTCGGAACAGGCGTATCGGCATTTTGGTTCTTTATTCTTTCGTACAGTGCCTGCATTTGTCGGTTGAGCTCCGTAAATGCTGTAATTGATGCCTTCGTTGGGAACAAGTAGGTGAAACCACCACAAACCTCTTTGGGCGTCTTGTACGTACTTATAAAAACCATGTCAAAACTTTTTGCATGGCTATGCAGCATTGGTACAGGGTTTTTAAAGAACACAGAATCACATTCAAAAGAATACAGTTCTATGCCGTACTCTAGTAAAGCAAGCTGCATGGCCGAACGTAGTACCATTATTTTGACGTAACCTACGTGACTGTACTTTTGGTGACCTTGCATTGCTCCTTCTACGTCTATTACAACCACTTGAACGTCGGGCGACAACCTTTTGATGTCCTCTGTACTTTTGTCGTTTGTTGTCACAATGATAACCTGAAATGGATGAAAAGTATTGATGAAAGAAGTCAATAAGCTAACCAAATAGGCAGTCAAATTCGACGTCTAGACTGAAGACAACTTATAAACAACACACATGAATATAACAACCATGATTAGAAGATCATCCGAACAACAGCTGATTATTTGTATGTCAACTATAGTTAAATTCATTGCAATGAGTGTGTGTGTGTGTTCAGTGTAAGGGTTTTATGCCCTTTTCGACACACATGGACCATATAGGGCCGTTAGTTTTAATGATGGATGAAACCAGAGTGCCCGGAGGAAACCACAGACCTTGGGCAGGTAACTAACTAACCTAATCACAAACGGTTTTGTAAAGTACAAGCGGGAATCGATCGCAAACACCACTAAGAAGGGCGAGTGATCAATAGTGTGTCATTTAAACCAGCGCCTTAGACCACTCGGCCACCCAGGGTCCCACTGCAATGAGACTTTAAAAAATAAGTTCTACACTTAAACCAGCATAAGATACAATTTCATAAACCGTATGATTGTTCTGCCATTTTCAAATCAGACGCACACATGTCAATGTGTGTTGTGAGTACGTCTGATAAGCACTATACCTAGAATTAAACAAAAAAAACAAACAAAACATTCCAATAGATAGAAATATGTTATTAACAATTCTATTTTTTTTTCTTATTTTAAACTTTGTACCATAGCATTATTGATGAGTTACTTACCTGTTTATGAATACCCATGTATTTCGTGTTACAGAGCCAACTTTTCAACATTTCATCGTATCCATCATTTACCAGCGTCATCAGTACTGGCTCGCTCTTCACACGCATTGCAGCTTTTAAAACCATGTCGATATTACTGTCGTTGTGAAGAGGAGCCCTGCTTTCGTTGTCCTCTGGATTTATCGAAGATTCCGTCATGCAGAGGTAGTACGATAACACAATGAAAAGAACACAGACAACCAAAACACTTTTGATGTTTCTTTTCAGTCCTGTATTGCTCAAATCCAGCATCTTGAAAGCTCGCTGGTATCTGATTAAACAACCTACGAACAATAAGAACATGAATCTATACAATTATTGAATAGAAGTCAGACCTGAAAAAAAACTTCTTATACTCTGTTTGCCTATAATATTTTATACGTATCCATGTTTCTAGCCAGGAAAATGGTAATTTGTAAAAAAAAAATTTTCTAAATTCTTCCACAAGTATCGATCTCTTATTGAAAAATTTAATTGTACACGTCGCTTCACATCCTGAATTTTATGGTAATATTTTTTTATAAAGCTCACAAGTTTAAAAACAATCCATTGGAAATGAAAAAAAATGGCTTCAAAATTTATTACGCATTAAAGGATATGTATTGAATATTTTGGCTAAATCTATGATTTTAGTGTTTTTTTTTTCGCGGAAATATTGAAAACTTGATTCCATAAGCTTTTTTACTAACTATCATTTTAACATTATACGCTCCCGAAGGGAGCGATAATGGTAGAAATGTCAATATTCTAGTTGTACTATGGGCTCAATTTTCCTTCAACGTCCGGTAAACCACGCGCCGTTTCCCGGACTTTCCGCGTCTTTTTAACGCTTTTTTCTTTGAAAATTTCTGACGTCATTAAGCGCACACAGGACCCACAAGAAAAGCTAGTTTGTTTTTATTTTCGAATAAGATTTTGTTTCAGTCAATTGACCAATAAACATTTGAAAACTCATTTTACCTTGTAAAATATTTAAGGATACGTTCAAACTTCGGGAGCGTCACAGGTTTAACCTGCATCATATTAGCGATCAAGCATTTCGGCTTTGCGTGATATATTATTGTTTGAAGTGTAGTGTTGGATTTAAAATCGATATGTTTGTTCTATAGAGAGTTAGTAGTATAGAGGGACCGTTCATTTATCATTTCTCGGGCTGATAAGCCCTCTGTGACGTCATATCCGCTTCCTGTTCCGCCATTTTATCTTCCAGTCGGCCATCTTGAATTTCGGTGGCCATCTTGGATCTCGTCGGCCATCTTGCTTCCGGTGACGCAACATACGGTTTTTCAATTCTTAAAGTTTCCCGCCAAAAAGGTTCACGTGGGAAGTATGTTCGGAATAACACCCCTTGCGGAATCGGACTTAATCGTAGAGTGTGGGATGGAGTGGACTCGTCAATTCAAGGGTTGGACCCGTCCGCAAAACAAGTTATGTATTGCTTAGTGACGCCAATGAGAAGCGCTGTCTGTAGTTGAAGGGTACATGTATGCTATGTTTAAATATTTACATCTATTAGTAAAATCCGTGGTTTATTTTGAACTATTGTTTGTAGAAATGTTTATTGATTTAATTTAGCTTTCAGAACTAAAAATTGGGGACCTAATTTGTACAAATCATGATTTGTAACGTATGTACTACGATTTTAAAGATAGTTACCTTAAGATTTCTTTACTGGAGTTTCTGATAATAATTTCACGTTTAAGTATTGTTGAAAGACCTTTTTTGTGTTAAATACAATGAAAGTAGACGCTCCTTTTCTTGAGTATTCGATGTCACGTAAGTATCGATACATACGTTACCTTCGTATGTTGTTATTTCTATGGAAAGTAAGTATTTACTATGTGTTGTTTTGAATTTAATCAATGTCTACAGCTAAAATAATCATGTTGATACCGAATTTACTTATTCTGGAGATATATATAAAGCTTTTTCAAATATGAAGAAAAATATCTGTGTTCACAATAAAGGACACGTTGGATAGGTTGTTTTTCTGATATAAGGCAACAACGATTAAAATATTAAAAACCTAATGTTTACGATAAGTAAATGATTATCATAAGCCACTATTCATAGAACCAATAAATGTATAGTTGTGTTTTATTTAAGAAACAATAATAAGATACATACGTTACCGACAGTAACGTATGTATCAATCTTTTGGTGCTTCAATAAATGTTTACCGATGTGTGTGTACATTAATTTTGCGTATCCAGGCAGCGTTATGATGTACATTATGTTGGAAGTAAGTGATACGGCAATAAAAAGTACTAACCTTCAGACATGTGATGAATTGCCAAGTAAACACTTCTGAATAAATCTAATTTGTCATAGGTAATATGCATATTTTCATTATAATGCTGTCTTAAAACTTCAAGTTGACGTAGAGCTAGGTTAATTACATCGTGGTACATTGATTCGTATGAATTCAAACGGAGATAGTAATATATGTATTGGTAACGTATGTACCTTTTCGTAATTAACAAAACCGTATACTCTATGAAACTATATATTAAACAAATCTCTTTAGGGGAAGTACTGGTGTATGATATCTTTATTTTGCAAAGCATCTCCGTATATTTTTGACGAGAGAGAGCATGCGCGAAAAGTGAACATCGTTGAAAAAGAGCAGCAATAATATTTGACATTTTGGATAACTTTTGGACATGCCATTGAAGACAAAACTTGATAGAATTGTTTAAAACTGAGTGATAATTTATTTACTTTTCATCACCACAAGACAAATGGTTGAAATGTGCCTTTAAACTTTTCAGTGGGGGCCCACCAGGTCTGTAAATCCAATATTGCGTCGTTTGTTTACATCGTCATCTTCTTGTGTCTACCAAATATCCTAACACCAAATGAACCATCAAAAATAAAAACATTTCCAATGACAAGATACCAGCAACTCATACCATCATCATTGTGTGTAAACATAAATCCTTTATTGTCATCTCGCCCTAGAACTTTATTCTCGTCAAAAGATTGTGACAAGAAACTTTCATTGCTTAAATTTATGACACTATCATTACTTCTCTCAGGGGATATTCAACTAAACCCAGGATCAAATTCTGTATACCCATGTGGCTATTGCCAGCTTTCAGTTAGATTTGAGCATAAAAGAGCAATCTGTTGCGATGAATGTAGTATATGGTATCACTCCCAGTGCATTGAAGACAGTGTCAATAAAATTGATATTGAGCTTCTCCAACACCCTAGTGTAGCATGGCTATGTGCTAAATGTCATACACCAAACATAGACAGTTTTACCTATCACTCATATGAACTTGATATATCCAACCAATATAGTGTCCTGAGTAAACTACACGTATCTAGCATACCGTCAGTAGATTCATCATTTAGTCCTACTGCCTTCAGTAGTCCAAAATCCAACCGCCATTTCTCATCCGTAAGTTCATGTTGTACTGAACCTAGCACACCAAATATGCCACGTCGAAACTTGCGTGTACTTACCATGAACTGTCAAAGTATTCGAAACAAACGTACAGATTTTGCAGAATGTATAGACTACTTCAAACCAGATGTGATACTTGGTACAGAGTCTTGGTTATCGCCCGAACATAAAAACGCAGAAATATTTCCTGATGGTTATCACAAAAATATTTATAGGAAAGACCGAAATAAAAACGGTGGTGGCGTTTTTATAGCCATACATGGAAACTTCGAAACTTTTGAAGTAGAAAATAGTGACAGTAACTGTGAAATCGTTTGGGCCGAGATGCGGACAAAGAGCAAAAACGTCTTGTTTGGATGTTTTTATCGCCCACCCAGTGCTGACATTACCTCCCTGGAACAGCTGGAAAACTCACTTACCAACGTAAATTCAAATAGTAAAGAGAAAATCATAGTGCTAGGAGGAGACTTAAACCTTCCACACATAAATTGGACCAATCTGACTATAAACAACAATTCAACCCTGACAAAACAACACCAAAAAATAATAGAAATTTCAGAAGAGGCTGGATTACAACAAATGCAATTAAATAAAACTAGACTCGAAAACAACCTTGATTTATATTTCACAAATTATCCAAGCCTTGTAAAGTCCTGTGACACAGCTCCTGGCTTTTCAGACCATGATCTTGTTATTACAGACTCAGACATCAAACCTACATACAACAAGCCCAAAAGAAGAAAAATCTATAAATATAGAAAGGCAGATTGGCCATCAATAAACCAACAGATGGAAGAACTCACCAGTGAAATTATAAACATGAAAGACTCAGTAAATAATAAGTGGAACAAACTCAAAAATGGTCTCGCAAACATCATGAATGACAAGATTCCAACCAAATTGTCTTCAAAAAATCATAACTTACCATGGATATCACCAAAACTTAGAAAGAACATCAAGCGTAAACATAAACTCTATCAATGTGCAAGAAAATCGAACAACAGCAACGATTGGACAAAATACAGACTCCATAAAAGCAAACTTCAAAAGAACATGAGAAATGCCCATTGGAACTATGTGAATGAATGTCTGAACAAAAACCTCGAAGACGGAAACAACAAATCATTCTGGAAGTACGTAAAAGCAAAAAGAAATGACAGCATCGGTGTAGCAGCAATAAAAAGTAATGGTGTGTTATATCATGATAGTGCTACTAAGGCAGAATTACTAAATGAACAATTCAAATCGGTATTCACAGTTGAAAATTCAAGTTCTGAACTACCCGCTTACACGGGACCATACTTTCCAAACATGCCAAATATAACAATTACAGAAAATGGAGTACATAACTACTATCAAACCTTAATACTAAGAAGGCCAGTGGTCCTGACGAAATTCCAAACATGATACTTAAAACATGTGCAAAAGAACTAGCACCGGCAGTCACATCAATCTTTCAGCAAAGTATAAACACAGGCGAACTTCCAACGGACTGGCAAAATGCCAATGTATCACCAATCTTCAAAAAAGGAAACAAACATTTACCAAGCAACTACAGGCCAGTCTCACTGACCAGTGTAATTTGCAAAACACTTGAACATATTATATGTAAAGGTATCCTAAATCACCTTGAGAAACACAAAATCCTTACCCATCTGCAGCATGGTTTTCGTAGTGGGCATTCTTGCGAAACACAGTTGATAAACACCATGCATGACATAATGCGATCGTATGACAACAGGAAACAGATAGACCTTGTTATACTAGACTTTAGCAAAGCCTTCGATACTGTTCCGCACCGTAAATTGCTACATAAGCTCTCTAACTACGGAATTCGAGGAAATATCAATCTTTGGATAAAAAACTTTCTTACAAATCGTCAACAGCGTGTTGTTATTGATGGAATATCATCTTCACCTTGTTCCGTTGACTCAGGCGTTCCACAGGGAACTGTGCTAGGCCCCCTGCTCTTTTTATGCCATATAAACGATCTGCCTGAAAGTGTACAGTCTCGAGTCCGCTTATTCGCCGATGACTGTTTACTCTACCGAAACATTTCCTCCTTAGATGACCATCATAAAATACAACAAGATTTGGACTCTCTTCAAAACTGGGCAAATACTTGAGGAATGAAATTTAATGCAGCCAAATGTTACATTATGTCTATTCATCGAAAGAAACAACCTTCAACCTTTAAATATTCATTAGATAATCATATTCTGGAACAAGTAACAGAGAATCCATACCTGGGCGTTATGATAAGCGACAATCTAAAATGGTCTACTCACATCTCAAAGATCACAAATAGAGCGAACAGTATACTTGGCTTCATTAAAAGAAATCTGAAACATAGTTTACCATCCTTTAAAGAAACAGCATACATATCTCTTGTCCGCTCAATTTTGGACTATTCCAGCACCGTTTGGGACCCATATCACCAAAAAGACATATACAAACTCGAAAGTGTCCAACGCCGGGCCGCCAGATTTGTCAAAAATGATTATAGCCGTACCAGCAGTGTAAGCGAAATGATGTCAAGCTTAAAATGGAAGCCTTTAGAACATCGCAGAAAAGAACAACGACTGGTGCTCCTGTATAAGATCTTGAACGACCTGGTGGCGCTACCCACTGAAGACCTGAACTTGTGTCATAACCTTCGACCACAACGAACATCCAACTCCAAATCATTGAAAATCATCACTTGTAACACTGACATTTACAAAAACTCTTTTGTTCCAAGAACTGTAAAAGACTGGAATTCATTACCGGACTCTTGTGTGTGTGCCAAAAATATTATAGACTTCAAAAGTGCACTAACTGCTCATCGCGACTAAAACATGTGCTCTCTCTCCCCTGGAAGATTTAATGCTCATCAGTGAGACAACATTCCAGTATTAAACAGAAACAGAAACAGAAACAGAGATGTCAAAGGGTTGTTAACGTATGTATCGCTCTGTCAAACCTAGAGAAATTCTGTATTAATCTACTTTTTCAGCAATACTGACATTTTCTTGATGTCTCGTTGTGTTGATTACTGATCAATAAGTATATTATCAGTGTGGTACTAGCAAATAAATACGTTTTCTTCATAAGTACTTACTAAATTTTGTTAGTTTTGCGCATGGTTACGTATGTATCCGAGAATTGGCGTCACTTGTATAAAAGTGCATAAGATATGCAATGGTGAATCAAGAAGCTGTGAAAATGTGGAATTGTGATCAAGAATGTTACGAAGTAAATTTGTGGATGCAAACATAACTTAAAAAACCTTTAAATGTTTATTTAATTAAGAATATAAGTGTGTATCTATGAATGGCGTCAGTAACGTAGGTATCGATTTTTGCCCTTGTAGAAGTACTCATGAAAAAATAAGTGTTGTAATGTAACTTTTGTATTGTGATCCGATGACAGATAAGTATAACAGATACTCTTGTCTACAAATACCATACATTTGTATCATTATAAAAGCTGGGGATGACAAAACACCCGTTTGGGCCTTATTAGTGACTTTGAGTGTTAGACCTTTTTTAACGAATTTAAAACTTTATCCTGATGTTGTTTTTTTAGTGGGGGTTATTAAGGCAATAATTGTGCAAATTGTGATACAAGCATTAAACTTTGCACAACGCTTCTTTTACACGTGTGTATAAAAATGCAGGTCCTGGCCAAAAGAAAAAATCATTTTTTTAAGATGGCCACCCATTTTTTTTTCAAAATGGCGTCTTTTTTATAGTACCTATTATTTTATTATCATATTCATGATATTATAACTTTACAAAATTGAATTGGATAGCTAAGATTTCTTCCTGAGGATAATTCTACAACATTAAGACATAATAATGACCAATAAAATGGCGCATAAACACAACTTCCGGTTTCAAAATGGCGCAAAAATGCTAAAAATGGCAATTTTGCCTTTCTTAATTTAGGATTTTCGTGTAATTGTATGATAATTATTCAACAAGATATTATGGTAAACTACTTTTTAATCTATAACAGTTACATCTTCAACAACGACCAATGCGATTCAGTATTATAAACAAGATCGCTAGCAGTTGCAAAATGGCGTTTTAGTTATAACAGATTAGTTATATAACTAAAATAGGGTAGTTTTTATTCGGGCTGAAATGTAAATTGTCACCAACAGGTACATTAGTATGTTAAAATAAATGAAGTATTTAATGCGGTCTAAATTGGTCTTTCACTGATCTGTCTAATAAGTAAACATACATTAATCAAAGAAGTTTTAACGAGGTCAGAATATAGCATTCGATTTGTATATAACAGGGTATGTTTTTTGTAGTTTTATTGATTCTATAACAGGGTCCGATGCAGAACAGGAGAGGTATATCTTAAATCATAAGTAGTATCCCCTCTTTCTGGGGATTTTAGGATGAAATATTGAAGAAAAATATCAATGTCAGTTCAAGCAATATGCAATAATGTATCATGTTTGAAAAAATCGCTGTGGAAAAAATACTTTCACATGCTTTTTATACTTTTTGAGAAAATAGCTTTATATCGCCACGACAACAAGCAAAATAAAAATTAACAAACAAACAAAAATGAAAAAGCAGCAAAATATTCATACATGTATCGGGAAATTTTTTTTAGCCGCGTATCCTTGGATATGGGTTTACCATATCATTTCTTGTTAACACTATGTCAATGTAACACTTCTAATAATACACTTATGACCGTTAAATGTAATGCGTACAGTTTTACTTGATCTATTTGTAAAAATTGCCAACAAACTAATTTTTGGGGGTTTTAAGTCCAAATTGTCTTGATTATGTTTAATAATTATCCAAGACAAAGGCTACTCTCAATTTGTTTTTTGCTTCATACAGTGCTCTTCATTTGATGGCTTACTTTTGGCATAACAGCCAACTAGTATGTTATAAGGTAATACATGTAAAGATTTTGAAATAGATTAGATTTCAGAAAATAAACAGAACTTGCAAATATAAAGAACACCCGCAGCATTTGTTTTTTGTTTTTGTTTTCGTTTTTTTTGTGTGATATAGATACTTCCAAATGCAACAACAGATACTTCTAATTTTAATCAAATAAATCTTATGCAAAACATTGCTATGAGAAACCGTTTAAAAAGTCGCGTTGCATTGATCTAAGCCCTTGAATGTCAACATGTTAGAAAAGCACAATTATTTATTAGAGTTATGATTTTTGAAAATATATTCAAATCATATATTGTAAGCGCAGTTAAACGGGACATAAGGAACAGACCAGAAAGCGCATTCTAACATAAGTCTTAGAGACTCCTGCCTAAAGCTGCACACCAGATATCGAAAGCCTACAAATAGTGGTTACTGATATACAAACATTGTGACAGATGCATAGACGGGCGTACACCAGGTCATTTCTATGTCTCTGGTCTAGATAGTAAGATAGTCGATTTGTCCTTAGCGTGCACACAGACAATATGGGTTTCCCTTCATAAATCTTTACAAATATCTACATCTCATATATATACTATAGATATTAATAATAAAAAAAGAATACACTCATAAATTAGAATTCATTAGTTCATTAATATTGCAACGGTTTTGAATAAGGGAAAGATCTCTATGGCGGAAAAATGAGTATGTGTTTACACATACCAGATTTTCCCATGGGGGAAAACGTAGTATATACTAGTTTTTCCCCGGGGAAAAATCTAGTATATACTAGATCTTCCGTGGGGAAAGCTCAGTATATACTCATTTTTCCGGGGGGAAATTCTAGTATGGGGGAAAAACTAGTATGCAACACCGGTACTGATATTGGTTGTTGACGTCGACCAAACATGCAGTGTCATTTTAATTTTTCGGCTGTCCGCAGCAAAGAAGTACCAATGGGGCATATATATAATAGTGTCTTAATTCCGAAAGGACAAAGACAAAAGATTTTTGAACTCGTCGTCCTGGAGTTTGTTATTTGTTATTTCAGGGTTTGTTTTGAATCAAGTACATAATATTTTTGATCTTGAACTAATTGCAAGACAGCAAGCAACAGCGACAGCTATCCACATTGAAGGCTGCTTGCCGTGTTTCCTTTTCCTGGTTTATGTAGGCTGTTTCGCGTACTTATTCCACATCCACATCCACACACGGTTGCTGTCTTCACCCAAGAAACTTTACGGAAGACACCGTGCAATCGTAGACAAATATGGGATTTCTATCTCTCAAATGAGTGCAGATGTTGGTTTGTCGTAGAAATTTGTTTTTTCTTCCTTTACCGGATTTTAAAGCTCTGAATTGGAAATTAGTAACACGACGGGTGTGCTATAGCAGACAGGAACCACTCACTCTTCTGGGGCACCTCAGTTCACTTTTGTTACGACTTGAGTTCGTGTTGTTGATTTTCGTTCGGTTGATTTTGTGTTTTGTGTTTCTCCGTGCTGTTCTTGTTCGTGTTTACCTGTTTCGTCTTTGCCCTTTTGGAATTTTGACATTGGTGCCTCTTTGCTTCTTTATAGAGTTCAATGTGCAAAAAGTTCAAGCAACAACTTTTCTCTTTCTGTTATAGTTTTCATTCTAAAGGTCAAAAACATAAAATAAGAAGCTCCCAGGAGCCTTATTCGCTCATCTGATTTCAATGACTAAACGTAACAATATTTCACTTTGCCAACTCCCCATCATGGCTTTGAAACCCTTGGAAAGCTCTATTAAGCTTAGCATTTAAGCAAGCAAATGGGTGATACAATCTCTTTTATTCTTCCGCATCTTAATAATCTTAAAGAGAAAAAATATTTCAGAAGCAACAGTTTTACCTATCATGAAGGTTCGAGACAGAAACATGAAAAAATACCTCATCGACCTAAACCTAGGGTTCATATGACAACATTGATTTAATAAGGTTTCATGGACTGGACCCTGCAAGTTTGACCAATATTCACTGTTGGGAGATTAAAATGAGCTTTACAATGTGGAATTATCATTTCTCAAATAAAAACATAGTGTATGAGCTATTTTGTAGTGGAAGTGCAAAATCTTGAAAAAAAATGTATCCAGAAACAGTAACAACTCACACAATGGTTGTCAGAACTGCTTCATAATTTAAGATGTGATGTTCACTAAATTTTAGTGCCATCATCGGAATATACGGGGCCGGTACTTGCAAGTGGCGGCTTTTGAGCTGTTTTTAAAAAGTAATTAACTGGGCAAATTGCAATTATGTGGGGCGGTCTGCTTTTTTAATAAAAAAAAAACAAAAACAGTGGTAACATTCTTTGTTGACTTGCATTTAGACAAATGGTCTAAGAGAAGAAAATTTGAAAGTCCATAGTTCATTGGCCTGGCGACTGACGCCATATGATGGCTTCTAGCCAGGTAACACAAGAAAGATCAGACATTAATGCATGCTATATTTAACCAGGTAAATTCAGTAGTATGAATACATGAAAAGATATATCCAAAAGATTTAAATCCACTGCAGCGTTTTCAAACTCACTCAGACACCATAAAGGGACAGACGGATAGACTAACACAGACTAAAACAGGGGGGGTATCCTCTAATACCTCGCCATTTTAAGTGGCATGGTATACAAATGTATAATAGGCAAATTTGGAATAAATTTTATTCATAAATGTATGCATGTATATATGATCACAGCGAGCTTTAAAAAATAAAATGATGATACGTACAATACCAAATGATCCTAATACAACGAACGATTTCCCTCAATCAGAAAAAGCAGTAACAGTAACTATAATAGGTGTTTGGGGAAGTTGGCATGCAATGACTAAATTTTTGGGCCTTTTTAGTTCTTAGTAGTTCTTCTAATGTTAGTCAGAAGTCCTATTCATCTCGACAAAACAATTCTTTTAATATTTTCCTCATCACATGTTCCATCTTCTTTCAGAAACCAGTGCCCCCATTTCTTAGATCGTTCTATTTTCTTGTCGTTCCCGATAATCCAGTTATTGTGAATGAGGAATGGTAATGTTTGTACTCTCTCCTCGTCAGGAACCATGTAATATTTTCCATCGGGAATTATGTTATACGGGATCACAGTTGTTTTTATTCCGGCATATTTGTTCAGAACCAAATCTGACAGGTACACTTGGTCATTTTGGTCTGTCGGAACAGGCGTATTGGCATCTTGGTTCTTTATTCTTTCGTACAGTGCCTGCATTTGTCGGTTGAGCTCCGTAAATGCTGTAATTGATGCCTTCGTTGGGAACAAGTAGGTGAAACCACCACAAACATCTTTGGGCGTCTTGTACGTACTTATAAAAACCATGTCAAAACTTTTTGCATGGCTATGCAGCATTGGTACAGGGTTTTTAAAGAACACAGAATCACATTCAAAAGAATACAGTTCTATGCCGTACTCTAGTAACGCAAGCTGCATGGCCGAACGTAGCACCATTATTTTGACGTAACCTACTTGACTGTACTTTTGGTGACCTTGCATTGCTCCTTCTACGTCTATTACAACCACTTGAACGTCGGGCGACAACCTTTTGATGTCCTCTGTACTTTTGTCGTTTGTTGTCACAATAATAACCTGAAAAGTATTGATGAAAGAAGTCAATAAGTTAACCAAATAGGCAGTCAAATTCGACGTCTAGACTGACGACAACTTATAAACAACACACATGAATATAACAACCATGATCAGAATACATCCGAACAACAGCTGATTATTTGTATGTCAACTATGCAAGTTCAATTCATTGCAATGAGTGTGTGTGTGTTTGTGTGTGATCGGTGAAAGGGTTTTATGCCCTTTTCGACGCACATGGGCCATATAGGGCCGTTACTTTTAATGATGGATGAAACCAGAGTGCCCGGAGGAAACCACAGACCTTGGGCAGGTAACTAACTAACCTAATCACATACGGTTTTGTAAAGTACAAGCGGGAATCGATCGCAAACACCACTAAGAAGGGCGAGTAATCAATAGTGTGTCATTTAAACCAGCGCCTTAGACCACTTGGCCACCCAGGGTCCCACTGCAATGAGACTTTGAAAAATAAGTTCTACACTTAAACCAGCATAAGATACAATTTCATAAACCGTATGATTGTTCTGCCATTTTCAAATCAGACGCACACATGTCAATGTGTGTTGTGAGTACGTCTGATAAGCACTATACCTAGAATTAAACAAAAAACCAAACAAAACATTCCAATAGATATAGAAATATGTTATTAACCATTCTATTTTTTTTTCTTATTTTAAACTTTGTACCATAGCATCATTGATGAGTTACTTACCTGTTTATGAATACCCATGTATTTCGTGTTACAGAGCCAACTTTTCAACATTTCTTCGTATCCATCATTTACCAGCGTCATCAGTACTGGCTCGCCCTTCACACGCATTGCAGCTTTTAAAACCATGTCGATATTACTGTCGTTGTGAAGAGGAGCCCTGCTTTCGTTGTCCTCTGGATTTATCGAAGATTCCGTCATGCAGAGGTAGCACGATAACACAATGAAAAGAACACAGACAACCAAAACACTTTTGATGTTTCTTTTCAGCCCTGTATTGCTCAAATGCAGCATCTTGAAAGCTTCACTGGTATCTGATGAAACAACCTACGAACAATAAGAACATGAATCTATACAATTATTAAATAGAAGTCAGACCTGAAAAAAATTTCTTATTCTCTGTTTGCCTATAATATTTGATACGTATCCATGTTTCTAGCCAGGAAAATGGTAATTTGTAAAATCTTTTTTTCTAAATTCTAAATTAATTGTACACGTCGCTTCACATCCTGAATTTTATGGTAATATTTTGTTTATAAAGCTCACAAGTTTAAAAACAATCCATTGGAAATGAAAAAAAAATGGCTTCAAAATTTATTACGCATTAAAGGATATGTATTGAATATTTTGGCTAAATCTATGATTTTAGTGTTTTTTTCGCGGAAATATTGAAAACTTGATTCCATAAGCTTTTTTACTAACTATCATTTGCGTGATATATTATTGTTTGAAGTGTAGTGTCGGATTTAAAATCGATATGTTTGTTCTATAGAGAGTTAGTAGTATAGAGGGACCGTTCATTTATCATTTCTCGGGCTGATTTGGGTTGATAAGCCCTCTGTGACGTCATATCCGCTTCCTGTTACGCCATTTTATCTTCCAGTCGGCCATCTTGAATCTCGGTGGCCATCTTGGATCTCGTCGGCCATCTTGCTTCCGGTGACGGAACATACCGTTTTTCAATTCTTAAAGTTTCCCGCTAAAAAGGTTTACGTGGGAAGTATGTTCGGAATAACACCCCTTACGGAATCGGACTTAATCGCAGAGTGTGGGATGGAGTGGACTCGTCCATTCAAGGGTTGGACCCGTCCGCAAAACAAGTTATGTATTGCTTAGTGACGCCAATGAGAAGCGCTGTCTGTAGTTGAAGGGTACATGTATGCTATGTTTTAATATTTACATTTATTAGTAAAATCCGTGGTTTATTTTGAACTATTGTTTGTAGAAATGTTTATTGGTTTAATTTAGCTTTCAGAACTAAAAATTGGGGACCTAATTTGTACAAATCATGATTTGTAACGTATGTATTACGATTTTAAAGATAGTTACCTTAATAGTTCTTTACTGGAGTTTCTGATAATAAATTCACGTTTAAGTATTGTTGAAAGACCTTTTTTGTGTTAAATACAATGAAAGTAGACGCTCCTTTTCTTGAGTATTCGATGTCACGTAAGTATCGATACATACGTTACCTTCGTATGTTGTTATTTCTATGGAAAAGTAAGTATTCACTATGTGTTGTTTTGAATTTAATCAATGTCTACAGCTAAAATAATCATGTTGATACCGAATTTACTTATTCTGGAGATATATATAAAGCTTTTTCAAATATGAAGAAAAATATCTGTGTTCACAATAAAGGACACGTTGGATAGGTTGTTTTTCTGATATAAGGCAACAGCGATTAAAATATTAAAAACCTAATGTTTACGATAAGTAAATGATTATCATAAGCCATTATTTGTATAGTAGTGTTTTATTTAAGAAACAATAATAAGATACATACGTTACCGACAGTAACGTATGTATCAATCTTTTGGTGCTTCAATGCATGTTTACCTATACACATATATTTACACACAGTGTGTGTACATTAATTTTGCGTATCCAGGCAGCGTTATGATATACATTATGTTGGAAGTATGTGATACGGCAATAAAAAGTACTAACCTTCAGACATGTGATGAATTGCCAAGTAAATTTCTGAATAAATCTAATTTGTCATAGGTAATATGCATATTTTCATTATAAAGCTGTCTTAAAACTTCAAGTTGACGTAGAGCTAGGTTAATTACATCGTGGTACATTGATTCGTATGAATTCAAACGGAGATAGTAACATATGTATTGGTAACGTATGTACCTTTTCGTAATTAACAAAACTGTATACTCTATGAAACTGTATATTAAACAAATCTCTTTAGGGGAAGTACTGGTGTATGATATCTTTATTTTGCAAAGCATCTCCATATATTTTTGCCAAATAAGGGTTGTTAACGTATGTATCGCTCTGTCGAACCTAGATAAATTCTGTATTAATCTACTTTTTCAGCAATACTAACAGTTTATTGATGTCTCGATGTGTTGATTACTGATCAATAAGTATATTATCAGTGTGGTACTAGCAAATAAATACGTTTTCTTCATAAGTACTTACTAAATTTTGTTAGTTTTGTGCATGGTTACGTATGTATCCGAGAATTGGCGTCATTTGTATAAAAGTGCATAAGATATGCAATGGTGAATCAAGAAGCTGTGAAAATGTGGAATTGTGATCAAGAATGTTACGAAGTAAATTTGTGGATGCAAACATAACTTAAAAAACCTTTAAATGTTAATTCAATTAAGAATATAAGTGTGTATCTATGAATGGCGTCAGTAACGTAGGTATCGATTTTTGCCCTTGTAGAAGTACTCATGAAAAAATAAGTGTTGTAATGTAACTTTTGTATTGTGATCCGATGACAGATAAGTATAATAGATACTCTAGTCTACAAATAACATACATTTGTATCATTATAAAATCTGGGGATGACAAAACACCCGTTTGGGCCTTATAAGTGACTTTGAGTATTAGGCTTTTTTTAACGAATTTAAAACTTTTTCCTGATGTTGTTTTTTAGTGGGGGTTATTAAGGCAATAATTGTGCAAATTGTGATACAAGCATTAAACTTTGTTCAACGCTTCTTTTACACGTGTGTATAAAAATGCAGGTCCTGGCCAAAAGAAAAAATCATTTTTTAAAGATGGCCACCCATTTTTTTCAAAATGGCGTCTTTTTTATAGTACCTATTATTTTATTATCATATTATAACTTTACAAAATTGAATTGGATAGCTAAGATTTCTTCCTAAGGATAATTCTACAACATTAAGACATAATAATGACCAATAAAATGGCGCATAAACACAACTTCCGGTTTCAAAATGGCGCAAAAATGCTAAAAATGGCAATTTTGCCTTTCTTAATTTAGGATTTTCTTGTAATTGTATGATAATTATTCAACAAGATATTATGGTAAACTACTTTTTAATCTATAACAGTTACATCTTCAACAACGACCAATGCAATTCAGTATTATAAACAAGATCGCTAGCAGTTGCAAAATGGCGTTTTAGTTATAACAGATTAGTTATATAACTAAAATAGGGTAGTTTTTATTCGGGCTGAAATGTAAATTGTCACCAACAGGTACATTAGTATGTTAAAATAAATGAAGTATTTAATGCGGTCTAAATTGGTCTTTCACTGATCTGTTTAATAAGTAAACATACATTAATCAAAGAAGTTTTAACGAGGTCAGAACATAGCATTCGATTTGTATATAGCAGGGTATGTTTTTTGTAGTTTTATTGATTCTATAACAGGGTCCGATGCAGAACAGGAGAGGTATATCTTAAATCATAAGTAGTATCCCCTCTTTCTGGGGATTTTAGGATGAAATATTGAAGAAAAATATCAATGTCAGTTCAAGCAATATGCAATAATGTATCATGTTTGAAAAAATCGCTGTGGAAAAAATACTTTCACATATGCTTTTTATACTTTTTGAGAAAATAGCTTTATATCGCCACGACAACAAGCAAAATAAAAATTAACAAACAAACAAAAATGAAAAAGCAGCAAAATATTCATACATGTATCGGGAAAATTTTTTTAGCCGCGTATCCTTGGATATGGGTTTACCATATCATTTCTTGTTAACACTATGTCAATGTAACACTTCTAATAATGCACTAATGACCGTTAAATGTAATGCGTACAGTTTTACTTGATCTATTTGTAAAAATTGCCAACAAACTAATTTTTGGGGGTTTTAAGTCCAAATTGTCTTGATTATGTTTAATAATTATCCAGGACAAAGGCTACTCTCAATTTGTTTTTTGCTTCATACAGTGCTCTTCATTTGATGGCTTACTTTTGGCATAACAGCCAACTAGTATGTTATGAGGTAATACATGTAAAGATTTTGAAATAGATTAGATTTCAGAAAATAAACAGAACTTGCAAGTATATAGAACACCCGCAGCATTTGTTTTTCGTTTTTGTTTTCGGTTTTTTTTATGTGATATAGATACTTCCAAATGCAACAACAGATACTTCTAATTTTAATCAAATAAATCTTATGCAATACATTGCTGTGAGAAACCGTTTAAAAAGTCTCGTTGCATTGATCTAAGCCCTTGAATGTCAACATGTTAGAAAAGCACAATTATTTATTAGAGTTATGATTTTTGAAAATATATTCAAATCATATATTGTACGCGCAGTTAAACGGGACATAAGGAACAGACCAGAAAGCGCATTCTAACATAAGTCTTAGAGACTCCTACCTAAAGCTGCACACCAGATATCGAAAGCCTACAAATAGTGGTTACTGATATACAAAAATTGTGACAGATGCATAGACGGGCGTACACCAGGTCATTTCTATGTCTCTGGTCTAGATAGTAAGATAGTCGATTTGCCCTTAGCGTGCACACAGACAATATGGGTTTCCCTTCATAAATCTTTACAAATATCTACATCTCATATATATACTATAGATATTAATAATAAAAAAGAATACACTCATAAATTAGAATTCATTAGTTCATTAATATTGCAACGGTTTTGAATAGGGGAAAGATCTGTATGGCGGAAAAATGAGTATGTGTTTACACATACCAGATTTTCCCATGGGGGAAAACGTAGTATATACTAGTTTTTCGGCTGTCCGCAGCAAAGAAGTACCAATGGGGCATATATATAATAGTGTCTTAATTCCGAAAGGACAAAGACAAAAGATTTTTGAACTCGTCGTCCTGGCGTTTGTTATTTGTTATTTCAGGGTTTGTTTTGAATCAAGAACATAATATTTTTGATCTTGAACTAATTGCAAGACAGCAAGCAACAGCGACAGCTATCCACATTGAAGGCTGCTTGCCGTGTTTCCTTTTCCTGGTTTATGTAGGCTGTTTCGCGTACTTATTCCACATCCACATCCACACACGGTTGCTGTCTTCACCCAAGAAACTTTACGGAAGACACCGTGCAATCGTAGACAAATATGGGATTTCTATCTCTCAAATTAGTGCAGATGTTGGTTTGTCGTAGAAATTTGTTTTTTCTTTCTTTACCGGATTTAAAGCTCTTGGCATGCAATGACTAAGTTTGTGGGCCTTTTTAGTTCTTAGTAGTTCTTCTAATGTTAGTCAGAAGTCCTATTCATCTCGACAAAACAATTCTTTTAATATTTTCCTCATCACATGTTCCATCTTCTTTCAGAAACCAGTGCCCCCATTTCTTAGATCGTTCTATTTTCTTGTCGTTCCCGATAATCCAGTTATTGTGAATGAGGAATGGTAATGTTTGTACTCTCTCCTCGTCAGGAACCATGTAATATTTTCCATCGGGAATTATGTTATACGGGATCACAGTTGTTTTTATTCCGGCATATTTGTTCAGAACCAAATCTGACAGGTACACTTGGTCATTTTGGTTTGTCGGAACAGGCGTATCGGCATCTTGGTTCTTTATTCTTTCGTACAGTGCCTGCATTTGTCGGTTGAGCTCCGTAAATGCTGTAATTGATGCCTTCGGTGGGAACAAGTAGGTGAAACCACCACAAACATCTTTGGGCGTCTTGTACGTACTTATAAAAACCATGTCAAAACTTTTTGCACGACTATGAAGCATAGGTACAGGGTATTTGAAGAACACAGAATCACATTCAAAAGAATACAGTTCTATACCGTACTCTAGTAATGCAAGCTGCATGGCCGTAACGTAGAAGTTGTTTTCTTATTTCAGGCATTTTATTAAAATTTTCAATAATTTTTCAGGCATTTTGTTAAATGACTGAAAATTTTAGGCATTTTATAAAATGCCGACCGATTTTAGGCATTCTACAAAATGACTAAAATCTTCAGTCATTTAACAAAATGCCTGAAAAATTATTGAAAATTTTAATAAAATGCCTGAAATAAGAAAACAACTTCTTAGTACCAAGAAAACAATTTCAAATAGGAATCGAGGCGGAATGTTGAATAAAAAGACAATATGCAAATAATAAAAATTCTGGATATAAAATTTATCGCTAATATTAAGTTTTAAAAATAGCCATAGTAACCCCCTTTCGTATATACAAAATTTTTGCTTCTAAATAAACAAGAATCCCCAAGGACCCTGAATCGCTCATCTGGTCCTTAAGTGATAATTGGTCTCTTACATTAGATATTACCCCGATAAAGGGTCAATTGACAACTTTGACCCAAATGGAGCCTTTTGTAGAGCATAATGAGATGATGGCTTAAGAAAACAATAGCTTTTCTCTATCCACCTTTTATTCCATAGGACAAAAACAAGAATAAAGCTACTTTTTATCTTTAGAGTCATAAGTCTTATAAAGGATCCTCTGACAATTTCAGTAGAATGCATTTTTTGTAGAACTTCATATTAAGGTAAAGGTTTAAGCAATCAAAAAGCTTTTCTCTATCTGCAATGCATATCATTCTCTTGGACAAAACCATGAAAAAAAAACATTTTTATACTTTTGAAGGACAATAATTCTTGTAAGGGTTCCAACTTCCACCCAGAGCTTAATAAGCTGAGGGCTAAGCAAGCAACTGCGTTAATTTTCATTCTATAAGCTGAACATATATAATTTTTACCTTTGAATGGTCATTACCCCTATAAGAAGTCATCTGATAAGTTCGACCTAATGAAGACCTGTATAGCTTTTGATGCTGAAGAAGGAAGGTTGCATCAGATTTTCTCGATCTCTTATTCTATTTGATTTACAAACTAAAAACACTAGTCTGACCCCGGTCCATTTTAAGCAAGCTGGTCATGTTTTTTGACGGATCAAAAATTGAAACAATTGTATTGTGCAGGACGCCATAAGGATCAACCATACCAAGTTTAACTCTGTTCAGTTGTTTCAGAATTAAAATGACAGCAAAGTTCCAGACAATAAATTTTGTTACGCCTGACGCGCGTTTCGTCTATTCAAAACTCATCAGATGCGCTCTACCAAAAATATTGAAAATGACAAACACTATATGATTATGAAGAGCATAGAACAGTAAAACCAAAAATACCAAATTGGAGAACCAAATCATTACTAAGATGATCAACCTATGTCTGGGGTAGGAAGAACCTTAGGGTTTAGACAATTTTGAAATTTAAACGGATAATTTAAAGCTTTGATGTGTTCTCCAACACAAAAGTGTTGGTGCCGGAGCGGGCTAACCTTGGGGAATTAAAACTCCACCAGCAGTGCTAACCTTCACGGGTGTTCAAAATAAAAATGACAACAAAGTTCCAGACAATAAATTTTGCTACGCCTGACGCGCATTTCGTTTATTCAAGACTCATCAGAGGCGCTCTACCAAAAATATTGAAAATGCCAAACACTATATGATTATGAAGAGCATAGAACAGTAAAACCAAAAATACCAAAATTCAGAGGAGAGTGAGTGAGTGAGTTGGTGTTTTACACCCTTGCAGCACTAAATAGGTTAAGGCGATTAACATGAAAGGATGATAAAATGAACATGAAGTATGATGATGATGATGATGATATGAAATATGCAATTTTGTAGAACCACAGGAAACGGAGGAGAGTTGGGTAAGAGCAGAAATTTTAGCCTATATGGTCCACAAAGGGATCTTTCACGTGCATGAAGCGTGGTACTTTCCGCACACGTTTGCCCACTATCGTCAGCGGTCAGGGCTTCCGTATTACAGACGTGACAACCCCCGCGGACGAAGGCCACTCTATTCAGCCACCTATGGTACACACCTTGGTCGCTCTGTGGGCTGAGCACTAACCCGACGTCAGAATCCCAAGACCCTTAGTCGCCTCTTACGACATGCTAGGCTCTGCTGCGGGTCATTTCGCCTCCCGGGCCCCACGTGGGAATAAAGTATTTGGTGTCAAGTGTATCTAAAATCTCTAAAAGTTTGTTTGTAAGCTGATGTTCTTAGCTCAACGAAAATTGTTGGATTTTAGAAATGATTATAAATTTAACTATAGTTATGAATATGTTTTCAATGATTTAAACAAGTTTCAAAGTAAGTTATGTGCATAGGACTACCAATGGCCATAGGAAAATTTCTTTTTTAATCAGTTCAGGCATTTTCTTTAAATTTGTTAAAAAATTCCAGGCATTTTGTAAAATGCCTGAATATTTTCAGGCATTTTATATAATGCCGATAGGACTTAGTCATTTTATAAAATGCCTAAAATATCAGGCATTTTACAAAATGCCTGATTTAAGAAAATGACTGTAACATATATATCTCTACAAAAAAAAACCAATCTGTTCTGCCAAAGGCGTCGCAACCTACATAAATCAAGTCAGTTCAAAGCAGCTATATCAGCCTTCAATATGACCAGTGGCCCAGTTGCTGTTCACCGTTCGCATTTGGGCAAAGATAACAAAAAAAAAATCATATGTTTACAGAATTAGTTTTAAAGTTTCGGACTTAAAGCAACGAACATAAAGACGACAAACTACTTGTACAAACATAAGCTTTGATAAACCTTAAATGTTAAAATGAAGGAATTTTCTTGTGTTCGATAAAAAAATTCATAGATAAGTGTAGCATTTAAGGTAGACGTGGTATCTATACCTCAGAGCATCTTTTTGCATGTATATATCGTTTAATACTTTGAGTATCACTATATCCTTTCTATTCTTATTTATTTGATTTTCTATTGAACAACTTTGGGATAATTACACCTTATTTTTGATTTTTACCCCTTAGTTTTTTAAAGGATATATCATTTGTATGGAAATGATAGAGAGCAACGGTTATTTTTTTTTATTTTCTCATTTTCTATTTCGTAAATGAAGTAGCCCTAAAACATAATACTTCGTAAGGGGCACGCCTTTTTCATTTTGGTATTTATTATTTATCTATTAGTTTGAAACCCAAAATACCTTCAAACAAGCGTTACTTGTCACACTGATATTAGTTTCTTCGTTAAAAATCGATGTACTGTTATACTTCGAGTTTTCTGTAAAACACGATTTTAATGCCATTTTTAACAAATTCATGAAAATCTGCAAACTCCTCGCAGTTCCAGTCTCCGTCCATATAGGTCCCTATACTAAGGGACGAACCATTTAACTTGAAGGGGGGGCCTGGTTTTTCTATTGGTCAGAAAAAAAAATTCCGCAGAGTGCGGAAAAAATATTTATTTTTCGAAGACGTCGCGACAGAATAATTTTTTCATTATTTACCATTATTTACCACTATAAAAATATGGCAGAAATCCTTCTTCAGCACATTTTTTTTCTTACCCTCTGCTGCCAATTTTTTTTTTTCATCAAAAATAATTTTCAAAATATTTTTGTATGAAAAAACCAAGACCCCCCTTCAAGTTAAATGGTCGGTCCCTAATCATGCCCCATTTGAATCGGGAAGGATTTGTGAAATCAAATCACTTTCTCCAGCTTCCAACTTGGAATAAATAGCATTCCTTTTCTCAATTTCTCAATACAACATGACCCCACCCTTAACAAGTGTATAAATGATTTCATTTTGGCACTTTATTTTATTTTATTTCAATAACCTTGTTTCGTTCAAAATAAAATAAATTGATACTCTCCCAACATCATCTGAAATTGCATTTCAACTTTCACAAATTAAAAAAAAAATTGAAAGACAAATTACAATGCTTATTTTTTAATTGGTTCACGACTAATCAAGAGGACATAGTCAGGAACTTTCACAAGAACCAACAAGTAGATATGCTAATATTATATCTCAGCAAAGCATTCAATTACGCCAGATTGGTCATAAAAGGAAGTACATGAATAACAAAAATCATAAAAAATCTTTAGTGAATTTATAGTTTTCTCACGCATGGACTATTTTAATGCCTCACGCATGGACTATTGTAATGCCTCACGCATGAACTGTTGTAATGCCTCACGCATGGACTATTGTAATGCACTCTTATATGGTGTACAAAAACGACGTTGAATAAACTATAGCATCTTCAAAATACTGCTGTCCGCATTATCACAAGATCATCTTGATATGAACATATAACTCCAGTAGAAGCTACACTGGATTCCTGTGGTTTACAAATTTTACCATGAGACAAAACAAAATTATTTGCTTAAAAAATCCAGAGAAATAGGGAAATTATTGCTTTACCGAATGAACTTTAAAATCCTTGTGCAAACTTACAAAGCTCTACATGACCAGTCACCAATTTACCTTAAATATTTACTGGAGCTATATCAAAAAAAAAAAATAAGCTCAAGCTCAAAGAACTCTTCAAAGCAACTTGTTGTTCCCAAAATTAGGACTGTTAGATATGGTGAACGCATTTTCTCTTCAGTGGCACCAAAAACTGTGGAATGATCTTCCAGATAGAATCACAGACTCAAAAACAGGAGATGTTTTCAAGAAATCTTTTAAAAACACTTTTTTTCCTGAAGAAAATTTATAGTAAATAACTTTGCTGTGTTTGTCACTGTGAATTGTTGTGCTGTCTTTTTAGTGAGATGTTCTGTGTGTGTTTTTTTTTAAAGATCGTTATTACACTTTTGAAATATTATATTCTATTTATTTGAATGGTTTTTTGAAAGAAGCAGAGGTACCAATGGGGTATCCGAATGTCAAAAGTCCGAAAGGGCAGAGACTAAACCAGTAAACACAAACAAGAACGCGACAAAGACAGACAACACGTAAAACATGGAAACACAAAACAACTGAATATCAATCAACAACGCGAACTCCAGTCGAAACAAGAGTGAACTCAGGTGCTCCGGAAGAGTAAGCAGTTCCTGCTTGCTATAGCACACCCGTCGCGTTGCCAATAGTCCATTCAGCGTGTCAAATCCAGTAAAGGAAGACAAAACAACACACTATGACAAACCAACATCTGCACTCATCTGAGAGATCGAAATCCCATATTTGTCTATAAGTGCATGATGTCTTCCGTAAAATTTCTTGAGTGAAGACAGCAACCGAGGAGCAACATAACCCTGTGTGAGCAATTTTTGCGTCAGACGTGTCGCTCTGCTAAGGAAATCGATGTAAGTCCCGCACGCTCTGGAGTAACGAATCAATTGAGATACGTAAACTCCATAAGCTGGAGCTGACGGAATATTGCTACACAAGAAGGGGAAGTTGACGATTGGAAAGTTGAAGTCATCACGTTTGTCATAGAGCCTTGTTGAAAGTCTTCCTTGAGAGTCAATTTCGAGATGTAGATCTAAATATGAAGCAGACTTCCTAGAATCCGTTGTGTCCTTTATCTCAAGCTCTTTTAAAAAGTTTTGAAAGTTTTAGTCATAAGTAGTTTTATCTTTATTTCTTATTTTTTAGAATATTTTAAACTTTTTTCTATTTCTTATTTTCGGGACTATTAAATGTTCCTTCATACATATCATTTTATTATTTTTGTAAGATTGACTGAGATTTAGACTTTTAGATTCATCATAGGGTATTTTATATTTTGCAAATGTATACATATACATTGTATGTGTGTTATTATCATCATTGTTTTTTATTTGTTTTTAAAGTCATTGTAAAATATTATAATTTCATTGTCAAGCGCCTTTGAACATTGAATTTTTTAAAAGGGCTCTATAAAAATGTGGTTATCATTGTTATAATTATATTAATCGACAATGTTCCACACAAGCGACTATTGAGAAAGTTAAAAAAATTGTATGGCATTCGAGGTGATATACTGCATTGTTTTGAATCCTGGCTTATCAGCCGTGAGCAACAAGTTATGCTTGAAGGAGAAAACTCTAGCAAAGCAAAAGTGACATAAGGCGATCAACAAGGAACTGTACTAGGCCCGTTGATGTTTCTTCTCTACATCAACGATAATGGGAACAATATAATATCGAAGATCAGACTTTTCGCTGATGACAGTCTCTTATACATGACAATAGCCAGCAAAGATGACTTCGAGTAACTCCAATAAGACCTCAATAGAATGATTGACCAAAGATTGGCAGATGATATTCAACCCCTTCAAGTGCTACGTCCTTAAAGTAACAAACAAAAAGACCACAGTCAACTTCAACTACACCATAGATTGCAAATACTAGAAACCGTCGCATCAAATCCATACCTGGGTGTCAAACTAACCAACAACATGTCATGGGATAAAACAAGTGCAGAAGGTTGTAGCGAAGGGAAAAAGAACTCTCTCATTCACCAGAAGAAACCTCGGATCTTGTCCTGTGGAGGTTAAAAACATGGCTATTTAGCACTGGTAAGACCACATATAGAATATGCCAGCTGTGCATGGGACCCCAATCTCAAGAAACACATTGTCCAAATAGAGATGGTCCAACGCAGTGCAGCGAGATTCATAAAGAAGAATTATTCGAGAGAGCCGGGGACAGTAACAGCAATCATGTAACAACTTAATTAGCCACCTTTAGAAATAAGAAGAAAAAATATCCAGGATAACACTCTTACACATGTCAATTTATAACAATATCGCAATATCTATTCCGTTGTAAATCCTCAATCATACTAGAACATCAAGACAATACATTCAACCAAGAACACACAAAGAAGTATTCTGCAACATCTTTTTCCCAAGTACCATCAGGGAATGGAACCATCTACCAAAAGATCTACTGGACATTGGCTGCAGTGATAAGTTCAAGACAAGACTCACTAAACTCCTGCTCCACCGCTAGAAGATACCAGAACATATCTGTTTTTTACCTCAATTTTAAAGCAACACTGTACACATGCATCAGTGAATTCTAAGAAGCGTTAGGAACCATGTTGGATAGCACAACGTCATATTTATTCTTGAGTGATGGGTTTCAAGTTAGCCTACAGTCAAATGTAGATGCAGATGAAGAAGCAGTAACATTATTGCAAAATTATTCTTTTGTCATTTCGGGGCGTCTTATAGGTTCATGATTCCGGTTTGCTGATTTGTCACGAAGAGCGACTTTTTTCTTAGTATCTACTGGTTTTGTCCTAGTGTCACCTAGTTTTGAAAAAGTTTCTCCTGGTATTGACTTAGTGTCGCTTGGTTTTGTTTTAGTATCACCTGGTTTTGACTAAGTGTTGCTTGGTTTTGTTTTAGTATCTCCTGGTTTTAACTAAGTGTCGCTTGGTTTTGTTTTAGTATCTCCTGGTTTTGACTAAGTGTCGCTTTGTTTTGTTTTAGTATCACCTGGTTTTGTCTTAGCGTCGCTTTGTTTTGTTTTAGTATCTCCTGGTTTTGACTAAGTGTCGCTTGGTTTTGTTTTAGTATCAACTGGATTTGACTAAGTGTCGCTTGGTTTTGTTTTAGTATCAACTGGTTTTGACTTAATGTCGCTTGGTTTTGTTTAAGTATCTCCTGTTTTTGACTAAGTGTCGCTTGGTTTTGTTTTAGTATCAACTGGTTTTGACTAAGTGTTGCTTGGTTTTGTTTTAGTATCTCCTGGTTTTGACTAAGTGTCGCTTGGTTTTGTTTTAGTATCAACTGGTTTTGACTTAATGTCGCTTGGTTTTGTTTAAGTATCTCCTGTTTTTGACTAAGTGTCGCTTGGTTTTGTTTTAGTATCAACTGGTTTTGACTAAGTGTTGCTTGGTTTTGTTTTAGTATCTCCTGGTTTTAACTAAGTGTCGCTTGGTTTTGTTTTAGTATCTCCTGGTTTTGACTAAGTTTCGCTTGGTTTTGTTTTAGTATCAACTGGATTTGACTAAGTGTCGCTTGGTTTTGTTTTAGTACCTCCTGGTTTTGACTTAATGTCGCTTGGTTTTGTTTAAGTATCTCCTGTTTTGTTTAAGTATCTCCTGTTTTTGACTAAGTGTCGCTTGGTTTTGTTTTAGTATCACCTGGCTAAGCCTTAGTATCGCTTAGTTTTGTTTTTCTCCTGGTATTGTTTTTAGCTCACCTGGACCGAAGGTTGCTGTTGCTTGCTTAAATGTTCAGCTCATTTTAATTTACAAAAGTTTCCATAAGGTCAAAGTTGTCAGATGATCCCTTATAGGGGTTACGGCCCCTTAAAGGCAATAAATAGTGTTTTTGGTTTATAGAATGAAAACTATTGCAGATAGAGAAAAGCTGTTGCTTGCTTAAATGTTCAGCTCATTTAGTTCTACAAAAGTCTCAATAGGGTCGACGTTGTCAGATGACCCCTAATATAGGGGTTACAGCCCCTTAAAGGCGAAAAATACTGTTTTTTGGCCTATATAATGAAAAAATATTGCTAAAAGAGAAAAGCTGTTGCTTGCTTAAATGTGCAGCTCATTTAGCTATACAAAAGTCTTCTTAAGGTCGAAGGGGTTATGGCCCTTTTAAGGTGAAAAAAACTATTGCAGATAGAGAAAAGCTTTTATTTGCTAAAACATTTAGCTCATTTAGCTGTACAAAAGTCTTCATAGGGTTGAATCTGGACCAGGTGAGCGATTCAGGCTCCTGAGAGCCTCTTGTTTGTCGTTTGGTTTTGTTTTAGTAACTCCTGGTTTTCGTCTTAGCGTCGCTTTGTTTTGTTTTAGTATCACCTGGTTTTTACTAAGTGTCGCTTGGTTTTGTTTTAGTATCACCTGGATTTGACTAAGTGTCGCTTGGTTTTGTTTTAGTATCTCCTGGTTTTGACTTAATGTCGCTTGGTTTTGTTTAAGTATCTCCTGTTTTTGACTAAGTGTCGCTTGGTTTTGTTTTAGTTTCTGCTGGTATTGTTTTTTTCAACACTTGGTTTTGTATAAGTATCTCCTGGTTTTGTCTAGTGTCGCCTGGTTTTGTTTTAGTATCACCTGGCTAAGCCTTAGTATCGCTTAGTTTTGTTTTTCTCCTGGTATTGTTTTTAGCTCACCTGGACCGAAGGTTGCTGTTGCTTGCTTAAATGTTCAGCTCATTTTGCTTTACAAAAGTTTCCTTATGGTCAAAGTTGTCAGATGATCCCTTATAGGGGTTACGGCCCCTTAAAGGCAAAAAAATAGTGTTTTTGGTTTATAGAATGAAAACTATTGCAGATAGAGAAAAGCTGATGCTTGTTTAAATGTTCAGCTCATTTAGTTCTACAAAAGTCTCAATAGGGTCGAAGTTGTCAGATGACCCCTAATATAGGGGTTACAGCCCCTTAAAGGCGAAAAATACTGTTTTTGGCATATATAATGAAAAAATATTGCTAAAAGAGAAAAGCTGTTGCTTGCTTAAATGTGCAGCTCATTTAGCTATACAAAAGTCTTCTTAGTGTCGAAGGGGTTATGGCCCTTGTAAGGTGAAAAAACTATTGCAGATAGAGAAAAGCTTTTATTTGCTAAAACATTCAGATCATTTAGCTGTACAAAAGTCTTCAAAGGGTTGAATCAGGACCAGGTGAGCGATTCAGGCTCCTGGGAGCCTCTTGTATGTCACTTGGTTTTGTTTTAGTATCTGGTTTTGTCTTAGCGTCGCTTTGTTTTGTTTTAGTATCACCTGGTTTTGACTAAGTGTCGCTTAGTTTTGTTTTAGTATCTCCTGGTTTTGACTAAGTGTCGCTTAGTTTTGTTTTAGTATCTCCTGATTTTGACTAAGTGTCGCTTGGTTTTGTATTAGTATCACCTGGCTAAGTCTTATTGTCGCTTGGTTTTGTATTAATATCACCTGGCTTAGTCTAAGTGTCGCTTGGTTTGTATAAGTTTCTCTAGGTTTTGTCTTATTGTCGCTTGGTTTTGTTTTGTCTTAATGTCGCTTTGTTTTGTCTTAGTGTCGCTTGGTTTTGTTCTAATGTGGCCTGGTTTTGTTCTAATGTGGCCTGGTTTTGTTTTTGTTTCTCTTTGTTTTGTCCTAGTGTGACCTGGTTTTGTTTTAGTATCTCATGGTTTGGTCCATGTGTCGCTTTGCTTTGTTTTACTGTCTCCTGGTTTTTGTCTTCACTACTGGAAAGTCGAGTTCTGTTTTTTTCACCATTTTCGATGCGCAGTTTTCTTATTAATTAGCTTCTTTTTGTTAGCAATGAAAGAGAAGAACCATATCGATAGACTCTTAAGTTATGTTACCATGTCACTTACCATGAACCAGATTGATTTCTTAGCATCTGCTGTCATAGTATAATTTGTTTCTCAGTCTGAAATTTTATAACTTTTGGCAAGAGTGATTCTGATGAAACGAGTGACAGAGAGCAATAGTTTCCCTTTTTCTCTGGATTTTTGATGCAATTTTGTTTTGTGTCATGTCAAATTGGTTTTACATGTATAATTGCTGTTTTAATTTTGATACATGAAACCTTATTAATAAAATGCTTGAAAAACTAGGAACAGGCAATACTTTATTATTCATTGCAGTTATTGAGAAAGTAAGATGTTTGTGCCTGTGTCTTTTCTGACCAATATAGGTCAGCACCATGAAAACACATGTGTAATTGCAACCCTTTGTTGCTGAGAAAATTGTGAGAACAACAAGAGGCTCCCAGGAGTCTGAATCGCTCACCTGGTCTTGATGTCAACCCTATGAAAAACTTTGTAGAGCTGAATAAGCTGAATGTTTCAGCAACAGCTTTTCTCTTCCTTTAAGGGGCTGTAACCCCTATAAGGGGTCCTCTGACAACTTTGACCCTATGACGACTTTTGTAGAGCTAAATGAGCTGAACATTTAAGCAAGAAACAGCTTTATTCTATCTGCAATAATTTTCATTCTATAGACCAAAAACACTATTTTTGCCCTTTAAGGGGCAGAAACCCCTGTACGAGGTCATCTGACAACTTTGACCCTATGGAGACTTTTGTAAAGCTGAATTAGCTGAACATTTAGGCAAGCATCAGCTTTTCTCCATCTGCAAAAGTCTACATTCTATAGGCAAAAAACACTATTTTTCGCCATTAAGGGGCTGTAATCTCTACAAAAGGTCATCTGACAACTTCAACCCTATGGTGAATTTTGTAGAACTCAATGAGCTGAACATTTCAGCAGGCAACAGCTTTTCTCTATCTGCAATAATTCACATATTATAAGCCAAAAACACAATTTTATGCCTTTAAGGGGCTGTAACTCCTATAAGGGGTCATCTGAAAACTTCGACCCTAAGAAGACTTTTGCAGAAGAAAATGAGCTGAACATTTAAGCAGGCAACAACTTTTCTCTATCTGTAATAGTTTTTATTCTATAGGCCAAAACACTATTTTTCGCCTTTAAGGGGCTGTACCCCAATAAGGGGTCATCTGACAACTTTGACCCTATGACGACTTTTGTAGAGCTAAATGAGCTGAACATTTAAGCAAGCAACAGTTTTTCTCTATCTGCAATACTTTTCATTCTATAAGCCAAAAACACTATTTTTTGCCTTTCAGGGGCCGTAACCACTATAAGGGGTCATCTGGCAACTTTGACCCTATGGAGACTTTTTTAGAGCTAAATGAGCTGAACATTTAAGCAAGCAACAACTTTTCTCTATCTGTAATAGTTTTCATTCTATAGGCCAAAAACATGAAAAAAGCTATTTTTCACCTTTAAGGGGCCGTAACTCCTTTAAGGGGTCATCTGACAACTTCGACTCAATGGAGACTTTTGTAGAGCTTTTGATGCTGAAGCAGCAGCGTGGCATCAGATTTCATCTATCTCTTATACTTTTTGATTTACAAGCCAAAGACAGTAGTCTGACCCCCCTGGTCTATTTTTAGTAACGGCTGCCATGTTGTTTGGACGGCGGTCACCATTTGTGCAATCTTGGTAGAGGACATCCCATAGATGAAGTGTGCAAAGTTTCAAAGCAATTGCTTCAGTGGTTTCGTAGGAGAAGATTTTTAAAGAAAAGTTAACGACGGACGACGACGACGACGGACGCCAAGTGGTGGCAATAGCTCACCTGGACCTTCGGTCCAGGTGAGCTAAAAAACGAAACAAAACATTAACCTAATATATTCCAGTTTTTAAGTTGAAAACATCATACCCGATATATTGTTTTTATCACATATTTAATATTAAAGAGATCACAGAACAACTGTCATATACAGATAAACACAATGTGTTGTTGATTTCAAACAATCGCAATTCACTTTTCTATGGGACCGTAAAGACATCATCGTTTATCTTTAACTAAATCATTCATAGGATAGAAAGTTTAACACTAGACCAATAAGTTATTTATAAATAACGACGAATCATTCCATGAACGCATGAACGTGTTTTTTTTTCAATGTTCAAAATAATGAAAAATTACATGGCAAACAAACAAACAATACAAGATGGTCTATTTTGTAAGCACATGAACTCTCTGAATAACCGGACCCTCAAAACCCCTGTAATATTGTTTCCAATTTGTAGTTAAATATGGGTATCTAACTTTACCATAGCACCGGTCGGCATTAAATCTAATATAGTCCATATGACTGTTGTATTCTACTCCAATTGTAAGAGAACCACCTTCTTTTGTTACACACCAACCTCTTGCTATGGCAATGATGTCACCCCATGGGTTTAGTGCGTCCCCATATCGACCAAGACCAGAGTGCTCAATGGAGCTGAAAGTAACAACAGCATCGAATTCTCCTAATGTTCCGTTCAAGTATGCCATTCGAAAATCATACGGTACCATAGTTTTGATGTTAGGAATTTTCGATATGATTGTTCCATACTCAAGGGTAGCGATTTCCCTGGCGCCTGCTTCCATCACGCATGCCTCAGCCCATGGTTTTACCGAACCAATTACTAGAACTCGTCCGTCTTTTACTCCTGGAGCATGTTTTAGTCCGTCACGTAAAGCATTCGTATTTTCTATGCCATAATTTCCAGGCAATTTACCAGCCCTTGCCTTTTCTATCATTTCGTTCAAATCCTCCTGTGTCCAGATTGGATTTTTAATGTGTACCCTTTTACCCAATGGGTGTTCATCGAAATAATAACTGAAAATCTATCTACGGTTGTTCATTTTATACTCATTCCATAAAACTTTTGGTATTTCTGTGGGTGCCCTTTCCAGTCCGTGTTCTCTATCGATATAAGGGTTCCTAAATAAAGCTTCACATTTAATCTTAGCAGTCACGTGGTCAAAATAAAATTCCAGGTGTCCCTGGTCTGTTCGCCGCAATCTCGTCGGATTTTTTCAATAGGTGTAAGATTGAAAAGTCCAAATGCGGTTTGAACCATTCTGTCTTTGTTACAATCTTCACAGTCAAATTGGAAATGATCTGACTTTTCGGCACAGTTACTAAGGCAACGCCAAATCAATGCCAGGAGAAAGGCATAGCAGACGATATACATCAAACGCTTGTATGATCTTTGTGACATCTACTGCTAGCCGCATGCAAATATGGAGTCTAAAAAGAAAAATGATGTTTAGCTTTCGAAAATATACATATTATGTAAAACCTTGCTATTTCATATGATACCACATTAAATGTTTTAATAGAGAAACAAAGAGAAACTTAATTGGTATTTAAATGAAAAAGTCCAAAAGGGCTAAAACAAAATCAGTCAAAACAAACTAAAAACACAAAACCAACCGAATAACAATTGGCATCGTGACTGAAGTCGTAACGATAGTCAACGGTCTTTTGACTTAGTCTTGTTTCAACTTTTTATTTGTTTATGTCTCGATTATGGCTGCAATATCGTAAACGGGACATTCAACAAACAACAATCAATCATGTAAAGGAGGACAAAACATCGATGACAAACCAACATTTGTAGTTCCTTGAGATAGGAATCCGGCCATATTTGTACACGAATACATGATGTCTTTAGTAAAAAAAAATAAAAGGAGACAGCTGCGTGTGTATCAACTTTAACTTAAAAAAGGGGGGTTTCTTTTTTTTCTTCAAATATTTTGAATTTGCTTTTTGAATGAAAAAGATTCTACTGTGACAGAAAAAAGATAATGCATCTTTTTCGTTGTTCAGGATTGCTTTAATCAGTTATATTCTGTGTTATTTAAATAATTTAAAAAGTCGAAAAGAACCACTTACCATTGCGACTGCGCTTTGCGTTTTGATGATTCCTTGTACTTGTTTTCTTAAATCCGGATGGCGTTCAACCCGGAACAGTCCCAAATTGTATCGTCTAATTGTAATCCGTCCAATTAGTTAATGCTCCCTAATCCGGTTATTTTACACAAATATGTCCTATACGTTCAGGAGGAGAAGCGCTTTCGAAGTCTGTTGACAGACGTACAGACATGGTGATTTCTATCTACCCCAAAACTTTGTTTGCGGGGGGGGGGGGTGGGTATAAAAGACTAATCTAGCTGTTCTGTAGTGTTTATAACAGGCAAATACTTCAATCAATATTGGTATAGTCTTTTGAATAACGGTGTATATGTATTTGAAGTCCGAATAGCATGAAATAGCCCGCGAAAATAGCCCAGCTTCAAATTTGAAGTAAAACTTCAAAGGTCTGTAAACATTGGTAAAAGACTCTCCAGAGATGCTTTCGCCAAAAGTTTAATGTTTACTTAATGTCAGCGACCTCTGTAGTCCATCAGCCAACTCTGAAAAGACGTCATATTTAAAAGTTGAGTAGTTACCCCCGTAGACCGAATTTTTATGGTACAAAAATTTAGTATTACATCTAAGCTTCATAATTCCAAATGTTATACTTGTATAAAATATGCGGAAAATAGAGTAAAAATCATTTTTCTGGACCCTCTGGTGAGCAATTAAAAAGTAGTCATTCATTTATTTTCAATAAATTGAACATGGGGTTGAAAACTTCAATTACTGTTTTATAAATCTATAGTATGCATAGGGATTATTGACTTAGGAAAAGAATTTGCATCGTAACAATGTCTAAAAAAGATATTTTTTAGATTTAAAATTGCTAATTATTACGTTCAAAATTTCCCTATTTTTACAATTTGCGAATGGGTTCCTATGACTTCGCACGTATCACAGGTAAAATTTACTCAACAAGATTCACCTAATTACAATGGTCACAATTAAAAATATTAAAACCACCAGGATTTGATAAAAACAGTGTTTTACAGAAAAATCCATTTTTAATGTCCATGTGCGGATTGTAATGGTTTGACCGATATGGTTTTATTTTTTAAATTATTAAATGTGAAGGTCACTTTTTCTATTTTTAGAATCAATATTTTTTATGATTTTAAGTCATTTCTATGGTATTTTTTTAAAACCAACATAAAAGAAGTAATATTACAGTAAAGGTGATTTTTTACATTATTGAAAACAAAGTTATAACCAATTAATCACGTTTTCTTGTTTTTGGCCTGTTAGACTTTACTTAAGGTCAGGTGCGTTTGACTTTATTTATACTTATATGAAATATTTACATTACTTTTTACTTATAACTTATCTATTCTTTATTTCTGGCGACAATTTATATCGAGCTGTCGCCTTAAAATAATGTAACGATGTCGTTTTGTAAATTTTTTTTCCAATTCTATTGTTATGAAATCAAAGAATGGATGAGGTGGTTGGTGTTTTCCTAAAATAATATTATGAATCTGAATTTTGATGAAAAATATTTAAGTAACAGAGGATAAATATTTTGAAGAAGGATTTCTGCAATATAGATTATTTTAATAATGAAAACAAAAATTTGTCTCGAGACACCTTTATGAAAAAAATAATTGTCTGATCGGAACAAACCCACCCCCCTCTTTTCGTGGTAATGGTCTGTCTCATAAAAAAAGAGTACTAGAAGACAAGAAGTCCTCATTGATGATGGATTTTTACAATACTGCATTCCATTTTAAAGTTTTAACAGCAATGTCATCTCATTCCTAAACATTCCCAAAGACTCCGCCACATACACAGACGAACAATTAGGATTTTTCGGACGATTGCTGTTGTTAAGAATCAAAAGCACACCAAAGTTCCTCAGGCAATACTGGTACTGGTCAGCTGTAAAATAATAGAAAATGGTGCTGAAGCTTTTTCCATTGCAAAGGGCACGTTGATCTTCATGTACAAGCATATGCTCTTAACCTTGAAGTGTCTGTTCCCATAGAAAGTTTGTATCCGTTTGCTCAGTTACTTTGTCCCAAACGATGTGAGAATTTTGTACTTTTGTCTATAAAGTATTCTGTTAACAGGAAGTAATTGAGTAATTCCTTAACTCTATTAAGAAATATAGAGTTAAGTTACAAAAAAATTGAGACGGAACACTTAATAACTTTGCAGAGCGACGCTCGATTTAAGAAAACGAACAATCAAAAAAAGTGAGGCTATGTATGTCGCTTCTGTCTAATGTTACTGGCGACACACAAAGAATACAAGCATTTTAGGTCTACAGAAACTTATATCATTAGTGTACCATTATTTCTTTTTTTATGTAATTTCATGAAAAATGGGAAACACTGAAATCAGCAAAGTTAAAAACCACACAAATAGTAAGATGACAGTATTCGCATTTAACACAAAATCAGGACAAGTAGTTTTCTTTGATTTTTTTAGAAACTTTGAATGAAGTATAAGACGGGACATATTGTACTCGTGGAGAACTAGACTAGCTATCTCTTTTTATCTCACGTTCCGTTATACAAGTATTGATAATGTCATTTCACTGAACAATTCTCTATTTGGTGACTTTCTCCATCCCATATATCCTCAGGAACCTGAGATAAGGGACACAATGGATTCTAGGAAGTCTGCTTCATATTTAGATTTACATCTCGTAATTGACTCTCAACGAATACTTCAACAAAGCTCTATGACAAACGTGATGACTTCAACTTTCCCTTTTTATGTAGCAACATTCCGTCTGCTCCGGCTTATGTCGCGTACACTTATTCCACATCTCATTTTCTTCTATTATGAAGTGTTCGTATCACAGTTGATTCGTTACTCCAGAGCTTGCGGCAATTTCATCGATTCCTTGGCAGAGCGTCACGTTTGACACAGAAAAGGCTAACACAGGGTTATGCTGCTCCACGGTTGCTGTCTTCACTAAAGAAATTGTACGGTAGACACCGTGCACTCGTAGACAATCTCTCAAATGAGTGCAGATGTTGGTTTGTCTTAGAAATTTGTTTTGTCTTCCTTTACCAGATTTGACACACTGAATTGAAAATTAGCAACACTACGGATGTGCTATAGCAGCCAAAAACCGCTTACTCTTCCGGAGCACCCGAGTTAACTCTTGTTACGACTTGAGCTGGCGTTGTTGATTTCCGTTCGGTTGATTTTGTGTTTTGTGTTTCTTCGTGCTGTTCTTGTTCGTGTTTACCGGTTTTGTCGTTGCCCTTTCGGACTTTTGACACCCGAATGCCCTATTTGTGCTTGTTTGCTTCTTTCAATTCATTCGTCGGTTAGCACAATCACTAACTTCAATGGTTTGGTGATTTCAACTTCTTTTAGTTAACTTCTTTCTGGGAAAAATGACCAAACTCTACGACATTGCTCAGCAGCATAAAAAAGTTCACAATAAAAAGGCCTTTTTTCAAAATATATTTAGTTACGATTGTAATGAGAGTTTCTTTTTTGTTGTTTTAGAAGTACGCTTATTGCTTTGAATTTCGTTAAAATCTATATTCTTTAGAAGACGGTACAGGTAACAACTGCCAACAATGAAGAAGCTAAATATGGATCTTCAAAGTATTTACAAATATACTAGTAGTAATTTCAAAAGGCAAAACAATCATAACAAAGCGTCAAATAAATTGAAAAAAAAAAGATCCATATAGAACTTTATTAATTGGCTGGCATATTTCCTCGATAACAGTTACTTTGCATCCCTTTTGTAACTAAGTGCAACAAACGGTCAAACATGCAGCGCCATTATCGTATACATGTTGTATGCTGCCTTGCAAAATGATCTAAATGCACATGTACGTGTAATTGTGGCAACTTTTAAACGACAATTAAGACTAAAGTTCTTACATTCTGATACTATAGTTTCAAAAAGATCAAATATATAAACTAAAATTGAAAAAATATATAATGAAACACATTATGTTGATCAATGAAAAAAATATAGATTTCAGGCGACTGGGGCTACATTCATAAATACCGAAACTTTTCAACCGGTACCACAAATATTTTAATGGAATTGTTTTATTTAATTTGTTATGTTGTAGGTAGATTCTTTCCTCAAAATATTCCACCTAGCTATCCTTTTTTTTTTAGGAAATGAAAAAAGAAAATGAAAAAAAAAACCTCTTTTTAGTCATTCCTTGTATTATCTCCCTTTAAGACTTCTTTGAGTGAAAATTTTAACAAACTTTTGTCTGTCGTTGGTTTTCTGGACAACATTTAATATGTTAAAAGTTTTCTTTTCAATAATATTGTAGTAGACTTAGTATAATAGAATGTTTTATAAGGGTTGAAATTTTTTGACAGTTTATAGTACCCCTAAAGGGGCCTCTGTTATACCAGTTTCCGCATCTTTTTGCAAAGTATAACAAGTTGCAAAATAAAGTTCACATGTTTGTCTTTTGATTTCTGCAATAAAAAATCGGTCTACAGGGGTATCCACTCAAATTATTTTTTTCCGGACCTGGCTGATGGACTACTGGTCATGTTGAAGACTGCTGGCTATTTTCAATTTTGATTTTTTTAAAATTGCCGTGTCTCTATGTTGGTTGTGATTCCACATTTTTTTATTGTCTATTTAGCTAGATTAGTACAATGAGCTCATTTTCAATAAAAAAAAAACAATTGCAAGGCAAAAACATCAGTTATAGTTATCTTTCTTGGCTCAATACATGCACACCATATATTCAGAGACTCGAAAACTTGTACAGTTACTAGTTAAAGAAAAGCAGAGTCTTTACACAAGTTAAGGACAGGGAAGACAATTGGGCTTATCCTGACCTCGAACTTGTTAGGTATCGGATTTTTTTTCATTTCTTATAGTTGTGACCAATTGTGTGTTTAATGGAGATAACGAGAGTGAACGCGGCACAATGCGAAAACATTCAATGTACTTGCCGTCATGCATGTCATGTATATTCATCGAAAAAAGAAACAGTGCATGTCTATTGGAAATCAATTGTACCCATATTTCTTTTAATCAGAAAATCGTAAAAAATACAGTTTTCGAATTGAAATTTTCACTGAATGTCGAGTGCATCGTGCAGATCATTTTGGGGTAAAAAAAAATTAATTCCAGTTTCTGAGATTCAAAAAACCACTTTTTTAACCCAAAAATGAAAAATCAAGTTTTTCACTCAAAATTTAAACTGTTAACTTTCCACCACTAAAAGGAGAAACGTTTTTGGTGAAAATCGGCTGAGAAAACTTAATTTCAAAACTGTGCATTGTTTCCAAAGTGTGATTTTGTGAATTTCAAATTGACACTACCTGATTTCAAACTGCAAACAAAACATCTTTTAGGGGTCTAAAAATGAAATTTTTTGTCCAGATCTTGAGAAAAATGATTTTGCAATACTTTTGTGATAAAATGTATAAAATACTAAATAAAATTTTGAATTTGTGATTTTCCAAAGTAATGCACAGTTTCTTTTTTCCATTAGTATATTAGTTTCAATATTAAAATTTACTGCATATGGTTGAATTATCAACGAAAGATCCCCTTAGAACTGAAAACAACTAACATAAAGATGAAAAGTGTTAACAAACATAAGCTTTGACGGATTCCGAGCTGACATGCATTTAGTTGATTGATTGGTTGCATTTATTTCCCCCAATAATGAAGACTTTATTATATATATAATATCTTTATTTCAAACTATTAACCCTAAAAACTAGGGCTGAAGTAACAAGCACAAATATAGCATGATCAAAATACAAAATACAAAAAATTGTACTGAACAATTCAACATTATAATTGTATAAAAATAAACATACCATTGAGTGCATGTAGACATTATGTTCATTGGAATTAAGTAGGCATGTTATCAAAAGTCTTCTGTCCTCAGTTCATATAACCGTTTTAAAGAAGCCAATAATTTCATCATGTCTAAAGGTTTTAGGATTCAATAGATAAATATATTTATTTGCGTTATGCGTAGTAATAATATCTATATTAAGATTATTAGTAAATCGGTTTGGCGGGTACTATATAAAGTTGTGCGGTGTGTTTGATAAATTATCGAGGTTTGGGCAGTGACCGCTGTAGATGTTTGAAGTTTAATTTTTGTGGGACGTCGCATACATGGAAACTAACCAGGATCATGAGAATATTTCTAATGCTGGTGAGTCTCTTCGTATACCTAGAGGAAATGAAGAAGAAATTTCTAATGCAGATCTCTTGTCATTAATGAAGACTTACATGAACTCACAAATTTCTGGTTTAGAGAGAAACTTTAATGATACTACGCAAAATTTGGCTAGAAAAGTTAGAAAATCAGAAGCTTCATTCAAGTTTAAGGGAAATCGAGTGCAATACGAGCTTAACATTGACGTACTCGATAATTTAGAAGTGGTTCTTGATTGTATAGATAAAAGAAGGTTAGCGAAAGCTTCAACGTTGGTACAGGACTCTATTGAAGCGCTTAAGAAACGTAATAAATTAATTCGAATTGCTGACAAATCTGAGGGTGGTTGGAAAACTGTAGACGAATACTTATCAGACGAGGTAGCGTCGGATTCCGAAGACGAGAAGAGAATTCGTGCAGCGGAAAGTAGAGCAGTAAGGAAATTGAAGGCGTCTAAATCCGTTAAGAATGATTCGAGGAAAAGACCAGCTGAAGCTGCAGGGAGTGTTAATGGTGTTGCTCATAATGGTAGCTATGCAAAGCAGCCCTTTCGCGGAGCCAGGGTCTCTGGCCCCAGTAAAGTCCCAGAGAGCAGCAGACCAAAACCAGCAGACCAATGTTACAATTGTGGATTGTTTGGACACTGGGCCAGTTTCTGTAATAAACAGCCAGCGGGCAGAGGCACCACGCAGAGAGGATCATCAAAGTAACGCTGATTTATTGACTTTTCAGGTACAATCTTTTGACAATTTTGAGACATTTTTTGAATATGAATCTGGCAATACAGACATTAATGTTAAAAATAGACTCAAGAATTCTATTTCTTTTTGGCAAGACATTGGTACTAATGATTTTATTTTAGATGTAATTCAATCTGGTTACAAAATTCCATTTTTTAATGAACCTGAATCTGTATTTTTAAAAAATAATAAGTCTTCTTTAGAACATGGTTCATGCTGTAATTTGGTTGAGAATGCTATTTCTGATTAAGTTAATGCTAATTTAGTCCAAGAAGTCAATGAATTACCACATGTTGTGAATCCTTTAACTGTTTCAGTTAATTCCACAGGTAAACACAGGTTAGTCCTTGACCTTAGACATGTAAACAAACAGGTAGTATATTCAAGAATTAAGTTCGAGGACTGGAAAGTTGCCAGTCAATTTCTTACATCTAATAGTTACGGGTTTGTATTTGATCTAAAAATCTGGTTACCATCATATTGACATCACTGAGAATCACCAGAAATATTTGGGATTTTCCTGGAAATTCGGAACCACTGTGAAATATTTTGTTTTCACTGTTTTGCCGTTCTGTTTGTGTTCGGCCGGGTATATTTTTACTAAGGTAGTAAGATCATTAGTAGCCCACTGGAGAAAAAGCAGCATTAAAATTACTGTCTTTTTGGATGATGGTATGGGATTGGCTGAGACGGAGGCTTTGTGTAGAGAACAGTCTCTTAAGGTAAAAGAGGACATTGTCAAGTCTGGCTTTGTGCCAAATCGAGAAAAGTCTATTTGGGAACCTCAGCAAGTACTGACTTGGCTAGGTTTTACATGGGATTTGAGATTATGTGTGTTACTGCTGCCTACACATAAGGTAGATAATTTGTTAGAGTTGATTTCTATTATTTTGGCTAATGCTAGGAAATTAACTTTAAGACTTTTAGCTAGATTTTGTGGTAAAATTATTTCTTTTACTCCAGCCATAGGAAATGTGACACAAATAATGACTAGATCATGTTTTAGCGTTATTAACTGTAGAGATTATTGGGATCAATGTGTTAATATAAATTTGTATCCTGGTTGTATAAATGAACTTATTTTTTGGAAAGACAATATTAGATCTATCAAGCCTGTTCCTATTTTATATGAAAGGACAGTTTTGAATGTGATTTCTGATGCCAGTGATACTGGCGCAGCAGGTATTTTGAAAGAGTCTAATGTTATTATGCATAAAAACTGGATTCAGGCTGAAGCAGGTAAAAGCAGTACTTGGCGTGAGTTGAAAGCTATTGAATTGTGTATTTTAAGCTTCAAGACTTTGTTACAAAACAATTCAGTGTCTTTTTATTCTGATAATCAGAATGCAGTAAGTATCGTGAAGAAGGGAAGTAGGAATTCTGAGTTGCAAGAGATGGCTCTTTCCATATTCAACACTTGTGTATTGTACAACATTTCAATTTTTGCACACTGGGTACCTCGTGGAGAGGTTGAGCAAGTTGACGCCTTGTCACGCATCATTGACATAGATGATTGGGGTGTATCGATTGAGTTTTTTCAGTTCTTAGATAACATGTGGGGTCCACATACAGTAGATCGTTTTGCTAATATGGACAACAGGAAAATTAACAAGTTTAACTCATTATATTGGAATCCGTTAACTGATGCTATCGATGCATTTTCTTGCAACTGGAAGCTTGATAACAACTGGCTTGTGCCGCCTGTTAGTTTAGCTAGTAAATGCATTAATCATTTGATCAATTGTTCTGCACAGGGTACACTGATTGTGCCAAAGTGGCATTCTGCGCCGTTTTGGCCTTTATTGTTTACAAGAGAGATGCATTATAAACAATGGGTAAAGGAAGTTTTAGAGTTTACTGAAGTTGAAAGAATTTTAGTCGCTGGACAAAATAAAAATTCTTTATTTGCTAACGGAAAGTTTAAAGGCAAGCTTTTGGCAGTACGCCTTGATGCTTCTAATGTTTAACCAATATTTGTTCTTTTGCAGTTGAAATTGTACGATGGAGCCACTGGGTGTTCTGTTTGTTGGTCACAGGACCGATTGATGAATGAGTCACTGGACAAATTTGGTGTAGTTTTGGTCACAGGACCTATTTTGTTGGTTGGATATTAAGGTATGTTTTTTATTCTTTTATATCCTAGTTCATGTTTTATAAATTTCAATACATTTTATTTTGTAATTTAATATTTTACAGAGAATTTTCTCAGCGGGGTTTTGGTCTCAGAAAGATTCAATCGTTAATTCTGAGTTACAGAAGCTTTTTGAAAAGTTACCAGATACAGTTATGAATTCTAGAGCTGATACTACTGTTTCTAAGTACGCTAACGGATTTAAGCGGTTTGTTAAGTGGTCAGAAAAGTATCCTGAAATTACTTGTATTTTGCCTTGCAATGAACTGTATGTGGCACTCTATTTACAACATTTAATACAAAACTCTACACATTATAGTACTGAAGAATCTGCATTTTATAGTATCAATTGGGCTCATAAACTAGCAGGGGTCGAAAATCCTTGCGTAAGTGATGTTGTTTGTCATATTGTCGAAGGTGCCAAGAGACAATTGAATAGACCTATTGTAAAGAAAGAGCCAATTACTCCTGATATAATTATTAAGCTTTTCAATAAATTTTCTTGTAATTTTGATAATTTGAAAGATTTAAGACTTTTAACAATGTGTGTATTAGCATATTCTGGATTTTTAAGGTACAGTGATTTATGTTCCATAAAGCTAGACATATTATTTTTCATGATAATTATGTAGAAATTTTCATAGAGAAAAGTAAGACTGATCATTATCGGAAAGGTAAAAGTGTATTTATTTCTGCTTTCAAAACTCCTTATTGTCCTGTCAATCTTTTGTTGAAATATTTAAAGTTAGCAGATTTAGAGCTCAATTCTGATATGTTTATTTTTAGAGGTCTTACTTTTATTAAGGGTTGTAACAAATGTGTTTTGAGAAAAGATAACAAATGTTTATCTTATACTAGATCGAGAGAAATTGTTCTAGAAGCCTTAAGGGCAATAGGTTGTAACGCTTCAGAATTCGGCCTACATTCTTTCCGAGCAGGAGGTGCTACAGTGTCTGCTAACAACGGCACCTCTGATAGACTGTTAAAATTACATGGAAGATGGAAGTCGGATTGTGCTAAAGATGGCTATGTTTTAGCTGACATCGATAAACGTTTATCTGTTTCTCAGAATTTAGGAATTTGATTTATGTATTTATTTATTTATTTTTCTTGTGTGTACTGTATTTCTTTCTTTGTGCATCGAAAATGGTCACTGCGCCTTACAGTATCATATACAAGTCTTCTGTGTCTTTGTTATTTCCTGTCTCTGAGTGCACAAAACTGAAATGTGCTTAGTTTTGTGCATAAATCAGATATTTCAAGTGTTTAGCACATAAATAATTTATGTTCGTTTAAACAGAGTGAATTTAAAACATAAATATATTTATTTGCGTTATGCGTAGTAATAATATCTATATTAAGATTATTAGTAAATCGGTTTGGCGGGTACTATATAAAGTTGTGCGGTGTGTTTGATAAATTATCGAGGTTTGGGCAGTGACCGCTGTAGATGTTTGAAGTTTAATTTTAACTCTTGAGATTTATTGTAATTCATTGTAAATCGTTATCATGTATTCTTTTTATATTTTGTAGATTGTGCATGATGTCGCTGGACCATTTAAAGATGTTTTTGTTATTTATAATAAAATGGTCACTGCGCCTTACAGTATCATATACAAGTCTTCTGTGTCTTTGTTATTTCCTGTCTCTGAGTGCACAATACTGAAATGTGCTTAGTTTTGTGCATAAATCAGATATTTCAAGTGTTTAGCACATAAATAATTTATGTTCGTTTGAACAGAGTGAATTTAGAACATAATTAATTTTTTGATCATCTGGAAGGTCAGAGAAATTATTATAGTCTTTTTTTAATATCTTCAAACAGAGCTTGTCTGATATTCTCATTTTTCTAGCATTTTTGAATAAAGTGTTCTTCATCTTCTACTACTTTGAAAAATTTGCATTATCTTTCATCTCTTTTTATTTTGAAATAGCGACCTCTCTCAATTTCAAAATTATGGTCACTTATACGAAGTTTTGTTAAAATATTCCTAATTGAAAAATCATTATATGAAAGATAAAATTTAGGTTCTGCCAAGGGTTTTAAATTCTTATACAAGAAGAGTTTGCTGTTTATATCTTTTTTCTCTATGTTATTTATATAAAGGTTATGATAATAGTCAAAGAACTTATCTTTAATAGTTAAGTTTAATTTGTTAACATCTTTTAGATATTTGCAGTTAGATATAATGTCCAGAAGATCTCGGTCCGCAAATGCAATTTTAATATATGTATACCAAGAATGAACACCTTCTGAATCAAGAGATTTTGAAAGATCAAATGCTTCTTTTAATAATGGATTTAAATCATCAGTGTATAATCTTGCCAAATATAAAACTGTTGTTCCAAAATAAACTTTTCAATAGGAACCCTTCCCAATTCTAAACGTGCCCCTAAATTCGATGAAGTTTTCCTTGTCCCAAGTGTAAGTTTGCAGAAACTAATGTGGACTTTTTCAAAGGGAGTTTTATATACATGATAAATATAAAGTGTAAGGGATCAATTTCGATGTTGTTGGTAGCTGCCCTCTGTTTTGCTCTATATTGAGCACTGAAAAAGTCCATAAATGATATCTGTCTCTATATATATAAGTTAATATCGGAATAACTAGTTTGTCAAATAGATTATTTATAACTGAAATAGGAAGATTGCCTAAGGAAGCAGTCTTTCCTCTAATAGAAAAAAGAACTTTTCTAGCTTTTTTAGAAAGTTCTTCCAGACTGTGTTTCAGATTCCCATTGTTTTTCAGAAGAGTTCATAAGAATTTATATTCTTCTACATTCTGAATATAAACTCCCTTATACTCTATGAATGAATCAATTTTATTATTAGAATACTGTTGGACAACCATGGTTTTAGTTTTTTTTTTAACATTTAATGAAAGTTGCCAGTTATCACAAAAACTAGCTAGATTATGAACACTTTTTTGTAGACCTTCCCTACTTTCAGACATGATCAGAAGGTCATCTGCAAGTGATAAGGAACAAATGTAAGAATCTATTAGGTTATGGAGGATCACAATTCTGTGAAATAAAGTTTGTGTTTAAGTCATTTATGAACATATTGAGCAGGGTGGGGCTTAATGAATCTCCCTGCTTCACACCACTTTGTATATCAAAATATTCTGAGTGTTTCTGATCCACTCTCAATGCAATTTCTGTTTTAGTCAGCATATTTTAAATAATATTATACATATATTTGTCCCTCCTCATCTTAGCCAATTCAAATAATAACCCTTCCCTCCACACAGAGTCAAAAGCTTTTTCGAAATCCACAAAACAGAAGTAAAGTTTCTTTTTATTTATTGTGAATGTATTTATTAATTAGAGTTTTGAGAACCTAATAATCATTCCGCAACTGACATTATACACTGACACATTAACACATAAATAATTATTAATGTCCAAAATCATTTTTGAATTGAAAAAGAGTGTTTTGAAACAAGAATTTAACCTTGAAATAAACCAGCTAAGCAGTACATGTTTTCTTAGCAACGGATGATATTCGGCATTCCACCGAGCAGCAAAATGCGTACATCGTCTTCAGTTTGTTAAAAAAGATCAAACAAAGTCAGAAGCAATTTATAAACAATACTGAAACATTTCATTCCTAAGATCCAGTTGTGTGTTACGGTACAGTACTAAGTGTTACTTCCGATATGTAGTTTTCTAGAAAATGCATAAAATCATTGTTTGTAACTGTCTGTGCAATGTCATACGAAGAAACAGATGAAGAAGATGATGTAAAAATCTCTTTGATAGTTAATCAGGTCAGAAATTGGCTTAAAACGAAACACAAAACACAAAAAGAAGCTTGTGTGTAGAGTCTAAAAAGGAACAATACATGTAGCTTAAACTTGACAACCCTATTATAGCAGCTGACAGTAAAACAAGTAGGAGATGTGTTTTCCAGAGTAGAACGGGTAAAATACCGCTATGCTTGTTTTAGAGTTTCTAGTTCTCTAAGCGTAAGGTCTCCCAAAAGTTCACGAGAATACAGTGCTGTTGGAACAATAACTCGTTTCAATATAATATAGCACGTTGTTGGGTCCATCGTACACCAATGTTGAACAAAGAATGTTTAGTTTGTTTTTAGTTTTTTTGACAGCTCTTTCAGTTCGTTCTGTGAAAAAAAACATCAGTGGCACAATTTCGGTGCAACATTTTCGTGTCCGGACTGTGTCCACTGTATAACTATCCTTTTAGCCGTAGATGTATAATGAAATAACGTTGTGTGTCCCCTCAAATGAGTTGCTTCCACATTTTGCTCGGGCGTGTGTCCGCTATGTCCCCTTGTAGCCGTAGATGTATAATGAAATAACGTTGTGACCGCTGTGTCCCTTCAAGAGGGTTGCATGCTTTCAAACATTTCACGGGCATGTTTCCGCTGTGTCCCATCAAATGGACTGCTTCGAAATTTTTTTCTTGTAGTCAGTAAGATGTAGCGTTGTATACACTGTGTCTAATTTTAGTTCGTCGTAACCCTGTATCTATGTTTTGTAATATTTGTGTCCGAGTGTCCGGGGTCACAAAATGCACGCCTTATAATTTTTGCACGGAAATTACTTCAGATTTGAAATAAGGATTTTGGTCAACATTAATCAAACAATTGTTTTACAGTATATTTTATTCTATTTATATATTACATTTTCTTTTTCTTGAAGGCTATTTAATCTATAGAATCTTGATTTCCAGGATGCCTTTGTTTTATATTTGCACAACAAGATTATATTTTATTGACGCGAAAGTAAGGAAGCCTATTAGTGCCAAATAAGACTGAAACAGTTTTATTTATCAGGAGACCGCCACTTAATAAATGGCGACCGCCAGTTAATTATTTGGCGGCCGCGACTTACTATCTAGCGGCCGCCACTTATTATATGGCGACCGCCACTTATTAACTTGAAGCCGCCACCTAAAATTATCTGGCGGCCGCCACTTAATTTATCTGGCGGCCGACACTTATTATATGGCGACCGCCACATAATTTTAGGCGGCCGCCACTTATTATTTGGCGGCCGCTACATAATTTATCTGGCGGCCGCCAATTGATTTATCTCGCGGCTGCCATTTAATTAAGTGGCGGTCGCCACATAAAAAGTGGCGGCCGCCAGATAAATATATGTTTTTTTTTCTAATAAGACCTTAAATGGATTACTTGAGTCGAAACATAGGAACACAGAATTTCTTAGACTAGTTTACAGAGTAAATGGTTGCTAGTATCAATATTTTTACTTCCCGTTTTCTTAATTCTACCTCCTATTTGTCGGTTAACAGTATTGTGTTAACTTTAGATATTTCCAGATCAGTTTAATTAGTATGATTATCAGAGTTTTACACATTCACAGTTTTACAAACTGATGTAATAATTTGACAGTTTGTGATAAGCAAATAGATATAAAAAAGGTTAAAGAGATGACAAATGAAGAATTACACTGTTTTTTAATAAAATATAATATATTGTGGTACAAATTTGTTTCTAGAACCGGTTACGAATAGGGATGTATCACATCTTTTTTGAGGATTGGTTTAGAATATTTCCAAAAGAACAAATCCTTATATTACAATATGAGGAGTATATCAAGAATCGGACGACTTATTTGCATAAAATTTTCCAAGTTCTTGATCTTCGTAAGTATAATTATAATATCTTATATAGCAAAAATATAGATTTGTCAGAGCAAAACACATGTAATCACCGTGTAGAAACATATGTAGTCCCAAGTAATCAATAACAAGTGGCTTCCACGACATTGAATCGCTCGCCTCGCCTTATAGTCCCAGGGGCATATTGATCTCTTCTATATGGAGTCATTTGACAATTATAATTCAATTCAGACTTTTGACAAGCTTAAAATAAGCAGACGGTTCAAGCAAATAACAGCTTTTCCCCCGTCTGTAAAAGTTTCCATTCAATAGGTCTAAAACACAAATTTTGACCGTCGAAACGCTATAATAAGTGGTCATCTGACAACTTCGACCGAATGGAGAATTTAATGAGCTGAAATATCAAGCAAGCTTCAATGGTTTACATTATATTAACAAAACACATGAAGATATACTAATTTTGATATTTAATGGACAATGACTGCTATAAGGGGTCATCTGACAACTTCGACCCAATTGAGACATTTGCAGAGCTTAATTAGTTTTAAAAGGTTTAAGCAAGCAACAACACAAACACATGAATAAAGGCCTTTTTAGCTTATAAGGAATACAAATGACAACAAAGTTCCAGACAATACATTTTGCTACGCCTGACGCGCGTTTCGTCTATTCAAGACTCATCAGAGGCGCTCTACCAAAAATATTGAAAATGCCAAACACTGTATGAAAAAATTACAAATACCAAAACGCGGGTATAAACGGTTAATTTGGATATGCTATATATCGATATTTCAAGGAGTAACCTCTCATCAGTAGCATTTAAATCAAAACATTGGAAGGTCAAATCCAAACTGTTGAAAACGAAAAGTACTCAAAACCAAAACGTTCGAACAAGGAAGCCAAATCCAGCACCGAGGATATCGACCATGTGCATTACAAGGAAAGAAACCTGGTGTTTTAAACAATTTAGAATTTAAAAATCGGAAATTTCAGCAATAAAAATATTAGAAATTTTATGGTAAATCGTGTCAGACAAGTCTGACGACTTGTATGAACATGAAGAGCATAGAACAGTATAACCAAAAATACCAAACTGGGGAACTAAATTATTACCAAGGTATTCAACCTATGTCTGGGGTAGGAAGAACCTTAGGGTTTAGACAATTTTGAAATTTAGACGGATAATTTAAAGCTTTGATGTATTCTCCAACTCAAAAGTGTTGATGCCGGAGCGGGCTAACCTCGGGGAATTTAAACTGCACCAGCAGTGCTAACCTTCACGTGTGTTCGAAATACAAATGACAACAAAGTTCCAGTTTCAAGTTCCAAGACAATAACCCCTATAAGAGGTTACCAGACAATTTTTACCCTAAGGAGACTTTCGAAAAACATAATGATCTAACGATCTAAGCAGGCCACAGCTTTTATTTATCTTCAATAGTTTCTTTCTATATGTCAAAAATATAAAAAGTGTTATTATTGACCTTTAAATGGATCATTTGTCAACGTCGAACAAGTGTAGGCTTGTGTAGAACATTTGATTTTGAAGAGCCTAAGATGGTGTAATATTTTTATCTGTTATAATTGCTGAGTAATAACCAATTTTTATTCATTTCCCCTGTGTTTTATTCTTAGTAACAGCTAGAGGATATGTTCTTATTGAATCATTTCAAAATGAGGATCATTTCTGCAAAGTTTCAATTGGTTTAGTGTTTTTAGAGGAGAAGAGTTTTGCAATTGTAAACCGACGACATCGAACGCTTAGTAATGCCATCAGCTTATATGTATGGCACGCGATAATAACACAAACCTGATAAACCACATTTATCGACCGTAAACTATAGTTTGCTGTTGATAAACTGGGTTTATCGCACGTTAACTATAGTATGCGGTCGTGAAACCAAGTTTATCAGCGGTAACTTCTGTTTGCGCGGTGCAAATGCTACTTTATCAACGCAAATCAGAATTTATCGACCGCAAACTATAGCTTGTGGTTGATAAACTCAGTTTATCGCCGATAAACTAAGTTTCTCACCGATAAATTCAGTTTATTAACAAGAAACCTTAATTCGCATTTGAAAACCTCATTATCGACCGCTAATGATAAAATTCAAACCACTGAAATTATCATTAGCATCAGCAAACTATAGTTAGCGAGTGATAAACCCAGAATATCGACCGATAACTACAGTTTACGGTCGATAAACTCAGTTTAATGGGTTTTTGTGACTGTTGCATGCCATACAGTTCAGCACCCAAAAACCCTTATAAGCATTTTTTTCCATAGTCAAGAGCTAATTTTAATAAAAACAAACTTGGTTTATCAGGGTTATAATACCTACAATGCAAAGTTGTTCTTGACTGACCCATCTCACCCCACTCGTCTGCTATTATATTTTGTGGACGCAAATCCTCTTATACTACTAAGCAGAACTAAATGATGAAACTTGGTTTGCAAGAAATACACTACATAAAATTGTGCATTACATGGATTGTTTGTAAGTTTTTATAAAAGGTGTAACCCTTTTGACTAAGAAAACCTTGAATTCTGCATTTCATATTATAACGTTTAACGGAATCGTGTTATGACATTCATCTACATGCAAATTATCTTTACAATGCTTGTTGTACCTCAATAGGTATTCCTTAAGGATAATATTGATTCAACTCGTGGGGTACGTAAGCACGCTTGCATAGTTTCTGTTATTGTTACTTTCCAAACCACATGACATATGCATAGCATGCAATAGCAACCGCATAATAAACTAATTTATAGACCGTAAACCATCATTATCACTCGGTTACTATAGTTTGCGTTCGTGAAACCAAGTTTATCAGCGGTAACTTTGGTTTGCTCGGCGCAAATGCTATTTTATGGGTGTGCTATAGCAAGCAAGAACTGCTTACTCTTCCGGAGCACCTGAGTTCACTCTTGTTTCGACTCAAGTTCGCGTTGTCGATTGCTATTCATTTATTTTGCGTTTCCATGTTTTACATTTTGTCTGTTTTTGTCCCGTTCTTGTTGGTGTTTACTGGTTTTGTATCTGCCCCTTCGCACTTTTGACATTCGGATACCCCATTGGTGCCTCTGCTTCTTATGAACACAAAACAGCATTAATCGACCGTTAACTATAGTTTTCGTTTGATAAACTCAGTTTATCGCTGATAAACTCAGTTTATCGCTGATAAACTCAGTTTATCATCGATGGATTCAGTTTATCACCGATAAACCATCATAAGCATTTGAAAAACCCATTATCGACCACTAATGCTAAATTTGAAACAACTGAAATTATTAGCACCGGCAAACTATAGTTAGCGTGTGGTAAACCCAGTTTATGGACCGCTAACTATAGTTAACGGTCGATAAACTCAGTTTATGGGGTTTCTGTGACTGTCGCGTGCCATACATATGACCCGTGGCCAGGTCAGCTAAAACAATAACAAAACTGCCGAAGTAAGACGATCAATCTCAAATATCCAAGAAGAAAAGGTAAAAGAAAGCCAAAACACAAAGGAGAAAGATCGCAAAACTTGGTATGGGCTTTTCAAAACCTTGTCTATGCCGCCAAATCTTCCTCTTCCATGGTGCTCTTAGGTGTAATCCAAAAAACATCACGGTTGCAAGACACAAATGAATAGTAATAGGAAGTACAATAAACAGCCAATATTGAATAATCATTTCATTTGTATACTGTTTTACGCCCTAGTATCACTATATTAATTTAGAAATGGATAAAACAAGCATGTGTAGTCAATTCATACATAATACAACGTTGCGCATATCTATATGACCATAAGACGGCATAAAAGAAAAAGTTGTTAATGTTCGGGATGTAGAAGCTTGAAAGTTTATTATTTATCGAAAAGGACTGCAGTTTGTTACAAAAATTGAAGCACAATCAGACATTTTGGAGAATATATATAAAGTTTATGAGGAGATGAATACGATATACATAAACAATAGTTATATGCCGAAAAAAAAGATTAAATTAGGGGACATTTACTTTTTTTTTCAAGGACCTATGACAGAACAAGAGAAGCTACGTCAGGAAAAGCGAACCATTTCTAATCCTCGCAACCACAAAGAGAAAGCTATTGGAGACATAATGAACAAAACAAGACAGAGTTCTATCAGCAATATAACAAAAGACTAGCTGTACTATTGAACGATAGTAAATATCTCTGGAACAGCTGATAATACAATAGAAATATTTTGTATTTTTTTTTGCAGAAAAATCTTAAATGTAATGGTTTTGTTTTTATTCGAAGTCTTTTGTTGAAATAGGGTGTTTATATCAATGTAACCTCTACTGGCATGACTAGGCTTACAAAAAAAGTTTGTTTTCCAAGATGATAATGATTTTGAAATGATGAGTTGCGATAAGGCATGATTTTGGCATATCTAAAGACGCAAAATAAAAAGTTTTTTACAACCTTCAATTGTACCACTGTATACCTTTTTGCATCTCAAATATCGTATTTTTGTCGTAGTATATTTTAGTGTTTCATTCTATTATAGTGACTTCTTGTTCTGGCGTATGTCTTTCGGCCTCTGGCTGGTGTGAAACGAAGAAAACAAACTATGTATGAATGAATCAGCAATAATTTCGCATTGTCAATTTTACACAAAGATATAAAGCAATATCACTTAGCACATTGACAACATATAAATTTTGAAATAAACGAAACACACATATATTTATATTTATCCAAGTTAAACTACTTTACATAAAATGTTTTCCAGAAATGATCTACAAAAAGTAAAGAATTTTTAAAATTCAATTTTAAACCGGAAGTTTATTAAAATTCTAAAAACTTTTGAAATCAAAACTGCATGTAAGCAGAAAAAAAATTATTGAAACAAAATCAATTGAGTCGTTTCAGACAAATTCAAAGCTTAGAGAAAATGAACTAAAAGAAGAATGAAAAAAGGAAACACTTAATAATCAATAAAATGAAAGAACATGAAATAAAACCAACTTGATATCTGAGAAGCTAAATTTCTAATAAAAACTTCGAATAATATTTCTTGAAACAGATATTGGAAATACATTTAAGAATGCAAGTGAAACCAGAAAAAAAATTATTAGTTCTTTTTGCTTATTACTAAATTAGAATAAAACCTTTAAAGTGCAACTAAAACGGTCATAACAACTTAATCTTATTTAAAAGTGTTTATTTTTCTAAGATCAATGCAAAAAATCCGATCAAAATCCGTTGACGAATAACGGAGATATGAGTGTTTGAAGTGCAAAATTTCGCACCTTTCAAAAACTAATCAACGATATTTCCGGAAAAGAATTACATGCGAGCTAAACCGGAAGTGACGCACAAGGGGGAACCGAAATCGTTTGCTAGTATAGTCAATAGTAGGAATGTGTTTTTTGAAAGGGGATATTAAAGATATCCGCAATAAAATATAAATAATTTCGGTGGCAATTTTTCTACATTAATATTTAAGAAATACCCAACGAACACATATATACATTTTCCAGTTTTTAACAATACATTTTACACCAAATAATATTTTAAAAAGGTAGGCCGTCACAAGAATAAAGTTTAGACCTTTTAAAATTTGTATAAAATGTTAAATCAAGGAATTAAAGTACTCCAATTCCTTCGTTAAATCCTATGATTTAAGCAATTATGATTGTCAGATTTCCACAAAATTGAAAGTTTTACTGCAGCAATCAGTACACATACATGATGCAATCAAAGGAACATATCTATTTTAAACAGTTGTGTTGTCTTTATGGTCCAAAGTGTTAATTTAAATCATATATGTCTAATATGCAGGCCTATGTCGGAATTGGACGGTTTCAGGATTCCAGTCCTTATGATAATTACCTTAATTATTAACCCATGCTGAGTATGGACTACCTTTTGCGACGAACAAACAAACACAGGTGTGAAGTTAAACGAAATTAGACAACCAATATGTCACCATAGGGGGGCAATTAACAATTTGGGGACAAGTAATTTCAAACTCGAGCATCTTCTCAAATTCAGTGTTGTATTATCGTATTGAAATAAAATAAAATAAAATATAGAATTAAATAAAAGAAAATAAATGAATTCCTTGAGTCCGCAGTATTTGCAATAAATGGCTTCATACTGTTGATGGGCATATAATGTTCATAGTTAGCGTCTAAAATTTTATTACGTTTACAGTAAAATAAAACATGTTAAAAACATCACGCATATCCTAGAGCATAGTCCCTTGGTGCCCTCTGCAAACAGACAAAGTAAAATTTAGAAGTTCTTCAATATATTTAATTAGTAAAAGTATCCATTTCTTTTGTTATTGAAATAATATCAAATCATCATAATAGATTTTCTCTTCTAAAACTTCTCTGGGTTGTGGTTTTGCCATATACAAAGTAAACACAAATATGTACTATGCTTATTTAGTATCTTTAATTATTATAGTTGTAAACAATAATACAAACACATCACATTGTGTATTCAATTTATTTTTACTTAATTATCTTGTTATTCTAATGTCACTGTATAGTTCTGGTCTGTCTTTGTCAAAATTTTTTATATGTAATATGCCACCAGTGGGACCAAATTAGACAAATAAAGAATTGAATTGAATCATAATGCTGACTTCGTAACATTTGGTATGGACGAACGAACAGGTGGATGCGCCCAAACACTAATATACAATACGTTCGTAAATGGGCATACACATTTCGCCCGCTTGCAGCTTATTTTTTTCATGAATTGTCCGACGAACTATGAATTATTTGGCGTGGCCTCATCTGTCTAACTTTCCTAAATATCCACCATTAAACTAAAAATGTGTGTATGAGTCACAGATGGCCCTCCCGTGCTTAAAATGTATCAGAGTTATGGACCTTAACCTAGAACTTAACCAAAGTCGTTCATGCTTAAAATATAGGTCACTGCGACTTACTTGAGCATGGTGTAGTGCTACCCAAGACACATCTAGTGGTGGAATATCATTGACCCTCAACATCTAGTATCCGAGTTATTGACCTCAATCAAGAACTTAAGCAAAGTGTTACGGACGTATGTACGGACGGACAAGGGTAAAACTATATGGCCGATCCACATACGTGGTCGGGCCATAAAAATAGCGAGAACAGACAAATGGGTACACGTCTATGCTAGAGTATAGGAAACCATGAAATAATGTTGAATAAGTGAATGCCAAAATGCTAATCTAATTATAACTTGTGATGTCTAAGCTCCCTATAAATAAATATGTAATACTTTAAATTTAGTGTCGGTTACACCGAAAATATCTGAAAGCCAAGGAAATTTAGAATGGACACACACGTGTCTGTGCTCCTTCCTCAAAACTTCATTTCATGCAACAGATAATCAGTATCATTAAAGTAAAAAAGAATAAGCCTCGAGGAATAAGCTTCTTTTATTAAATTACGATTTTTTTATTACTTTTTCATCTACAATTCAACAATTATCACGATTATACTGAATAAAGTTTTTGTGATTAAACATATATTTTACATGTTTTATATAACATATTTCATTTCTGGATGCATTAATTATCATTTCATTACTAATAAATTGTAAAGATAAACTACCGTTTGCTATTGTAACTAGTGTAAACAAATTTATCGGTTCCCCCTCTGACGTTGCACAATCAGTGGAATTAGTTACGCGAAAGCGGAAGTTATAAAGGTGAGATTTTAAGAAATTAACACTAAATTGTCAATATCTTTGTTATTTGTCATCGGAATCAAGTCGGGTTTTTTGCTTTGATCTTAGAAAATTAAGATCTATAAAATGAAATAAAGTTGTTATAGGCGTTTTAGTTGCACTTTAATTAAAAATTAAAACTAAGTAAGGTTAAGTAAAAATCTTTAAAACTAAAATTATAAATAAGTTAATCATACCTGGCGTTAAACAGAGAAGAAAAATAGAAAGATGTTTTTAATGAAGCAGCAATTGCAAGATGTGTCAAACAAATGTAAAATTCTGTCAACAAAGTATCCTGACTGCTCTGTTTGAACTTTCCTTCGATCATTTACTGTATACATGGTATACCAGCTGAATTGGGAGTTAGTTGTACCCACACAAGGCCCACCTATTCAGGTTTGGGTTGTCAAAATTTTTTTTGAAAAATATTCCCTAGGCGAGAATAATTGTTGCTTGGTCATCCATATTTACTACTTAACGTTAAATAATTTCAGTTCTCATATTTAAAATAAAATCGACAGCAAATTGGCAAAACAATCCCCCCTTCAAAAATGCTTTGAAAAAAGCTTAGGAAGCTTTAAGCAGTTGTAAGCGTACAAATTTGTTACGGACGAGTACGAAATCCAAGGAGCACGACGGGTGTGCTATATCAAACAGGAACTGCTTTATCTTCCGGAGCACATGAGTTAACATTCGTGACGACTTGTGTTCATGTTGTAAAATTCTGTTGTTTTTGTATTCTATTGTTTTTTCGCGATGTTTGTTGATGTTTACTTGTTTTGTCGTTACTCATTTGGTCTTGTGACACTCGAATGCCCCATTGGTGCCTCTTTGATTCTTTGATAGGTGATAAAACGAAGGTTAATAAAAAACACAATCAAACAAAGCAAACAATAAAAAAACAGAAAAGAACAAACAAACAAACAACCCCCCAACAAACCCTCCCTAAACAAACAAACAAGCAAAACAGAAAAAAACAGAAAAACAAAAGCATTGGAAAATACAGTTATCTGATTACTAGTATACCAAAATGTTTTTGTAATTCATTATGCAAGTTAATAAATATATTGACAGGACAGCAAATCATTGAAAGGCAAAACTTTTACCTTAAGAAAACACCTCATTTGAAGTTTGGTGGAAATGTTTTTCATCAAAAAGCTCACAAATATCCTACTGGGGACTAATAGGCCGGTGACCAACACCACATTTCAAAAAGTTTAATCGTCATGAATAACATACAGCTATATCATACCTCTTTCGATTCCTTATTGTCTCTTCGTCAAAATCAGATTGGTCGTCAAAGCCAAAATTGGTGCAAATTTTCATAAAACAAGGTCAAAAGTCAACATGTGTTTTTTGAACTTTTTGCATCAACACAATTTTCTTACGATTGAAAAGATATTTGAGGTACCATAACCGACTACACAAATTAGACTTGATATTTGAATATATTTGTACCCATTTTCATGCCTACTCAAAGTAACAGATAAACTTTCTCGATTATATATACCTTTGAAAAGGGGGAGGGTATTTGTGTCATTTTGACATCTAAAAGTTTTTTATCTAGAAAAGTCCATGAGCTTTTAAATGTTAATTTTGATAAAATGTGCAAGAAGTATCATATCTTTTTTAATATTTAAAAGGAAATCAGCATAAAATAAGCATAAGGCGTAAAATTTGGACAAAATGACATGTATCCCAAACAACTTTGTGAATTACAAAAATATGTTTTTACAAAAGTTCAGAACTATTGCAATTTTACTATTAATTTTTTGCATAATCTTAAACTAAAAGAAGCCATTTTCAAATACATCATTCAACATGAAATTATCGAATCTGTTAATCACTTACATAGAGGTTTATTTAGAAAAAAGTAGGAGGGCCATCATAACTCTATCAAACAAGTATATTACACTGATGGTTTAAATAAGTAAAAGTACAATACCTTTGTTTAAAATATTATATATAAAAATTATTTACATTGATTTTTAACAATTACAGTGTAAAATTTACAGTCACAGTAACGCATTTGTACATGCATTGCAGAAAATTCACACATTTGGCTTTTCTGTCGCGCAAAAAGCATTTCATTTGTGCCTTTCCTTAGCCACCAATCTTTTTCAAATATTATTATTTTTTTCCATATATGCTCTATATCTAGAAAAGGGCAGTTGTTTAAAAATTCTGAAGCAGATTTGAAACATATACATAACACATATGGGTCATTTGGACAACAGTAGACAGTGACCTTTAGCTCACATCTACGTCACATGTATTAAACATTTCTTGAATTAGCCAGTTTTAATGCGTTTAACAAGTTTTTCAATTTTTCAAAGACTTAACAGAAATGATGGAAAAGCTAGTGTGGTATTATGGAGCAACCATATTATTTTTATCCACAAAAAAATCACATTTTCCGAAAATAAAAAGGCAAGATGAAGAAAAATCCATGCCCCCGTAAAAACCTAATGGTTGGTCCTTAAGTTTATAGCAGCGTCAGTAAATATGAAGTACAATGTATCATACAAGTAATATAAAGAGACAACACACTTTACTAAATGATACTTATCATTTAGTGTTTAATTATTTGGCTATAGTTGCAGAATTTTACAAAAGGAAAATTGAAACTTATTTTATATGTAAATACTCGACTTCAGTTATAAAAATATACTGCTTTTTGGTTTGCAAAAGTACACTTTGACCTATACAAAGGTCCATGAAAGAATAAGTAGACAATGAAAACATTTGCCTGCTTGTATGTAAGTCTTTTTTCTTTGACATTAAGGAATATTAATGCAAATTTCCAAGATTGTTTTTAAATTGAATAAGTTTCAAATATACCTTGTACATATATATTATTTATTTATTTATTTATTTATTTTACATTTATATTCGACGGCCAAGGAAGACATTGCTCCTATGATGATTAATTTTGAATCCTGTATTTGCACTGGAATACTCAACTACACAAGAAACTTTTTTGCCATTAACTTTTCAAACTTGTTTTCTGTGATGACCTGGTTTTTTATCGTGTTGAATTTCAACAGAGAGGTTCTCAACATATTCACATGTTGACGTGGGTGAAAGATGCTCCCATCTCTGGACAAGATCAAAACAAAGACATTATTGCCTTCATAGACAAATATGTTTCTTGTTCACTTTCTGACTGTTCTGAATTTGTAAAATTGCAAGTTCACAAACATTCACAAACTTGTAGGAAAAAAAGTAAACCTATCTGTCGCTTTGGGTTTTCTATGCCTCCATTAGATGAAGCAATGATTTTAGAACCACTTGAAGAAGATATTCAATCAAAGATTGATTCTTTTGATAAAGAAAGCAAGTTGTAAGGCATGTAGAATTTCTCAAAGATGTAGTTGATCTCGACCAAGATGAGTACTTGAAAGCAATCCGAAGGAGTATTTCTGGTTCCAAAGTCTTTTTGAAGAGAAGACCTTCAGAAGTCCGAGTTAATGCTTACATGAAATCATTATTGCCTGCATGGAAAGCAAACCATGATTTGCAGTTTGTATTAGACCCATATGCTTGTGCTATGTACATTGTTTCATACATTAGCAAGTCTCAAAAAGGCATGAGTGCACTACTTGACCAAGCTGCAAAAGAAGCACGAGATGGAAATTTAGATTTAAAACAACAAGTTAGACACATAGGAAACTACTTCACCAATTCAGTAGAAACAAGTGCACAGGAAGTAGTATATTTGACATTACAGATACCACTGACTAAAGCCACTAGACAAATAGTGTTTGTGAACACATCTCCTCCAGATAAAAGAATTTTTTTATTGAAGCAAACTTCAGAATTGGAAAAGTTATCTACAGATATTGAATCAAGTAATGATATCAAAAGGTATGCTAAGCCACCCTGCCAACTGAGGAATTAGTGTTTAGCAGATTATATTTCTCAATTAGAAATCAAGTATCCTCCAAAAACATCAGAAAATGAGGAGTTTGACGTTCAAAGTGAAAATGAATCAGATATTGACAAAGAAGAAGAAGAATATGATGAAAAGCTGAAGACCACTCTTAAAATGGTTAAAAAAGAGTTATCAGATATGTTAGATACAATAAGAAATCTGATTCAGAGAATTTCTATAGAGAACGCCTCATGCTTTTTTCCATGGAGAAATGAAGTCACTGATCTTAAAGGAGATAAAGCAACATATGAAGAAATGTACAGCACAGTAAAAAGAATTGTAGAAAGCAAAGCCAAGGAATATGAAAACAATGTAGAAGCATTTGATAAAGCTCTTGAACAAGCAGAGAATGTTTGCAACCAGTATGATGAACTTGCACCTGGAACACAACAAATAGAAGCAGAAGATGCTGTAGATGGTACAACAGCTGCTAAACAATATATTCATTTTAACCCAGATCGCCCGATTGAACATAGACATTATAACATGAGTGAAGATGTTGGTGTATCTGCTAGAACTGTTGAGTTTACAAGTCACGCTAAAAGAATTGGCGATCTTGAATACTTTCAATTGATAAAGTCTTTAAATAGGTTGCAGCGAGAATTTTTCCAACATGTTGTAACATGGATTAAAACTTAGAACGAACCTCTTTATGCATTCCTAACAGGAGGTGCAGGAGTTGGTAAATCTGTTGTTGTCAGAGTATATTTCAAGCACTTCATAGACATCTATACTCAGTTGAAGGCGAAGATCCTGATGGTATTAGAATTCTGTTGTGTGCACCTACTGGTAAAGCTGCGTATAACATAACTGGTTTGACAATTCACTATACTTTCCACATAAAACCAAATAAGGGTCTAAATCAAAGCTTTTCAGGTGATGTATTGAACACATTGAGAATGACGTACACTTTGTCTGTTATAATGATAGATGAAATTTCAATGGTTGGAAACAAAATGTTTTCCATGTTGGATGCAAGACGGAAGAAAATAAAAGGCAACAACTTGAAATTTGGAGCTGTTAGTAGTATTGCTATAGGTGATTTCTTTCAGCTAAAACCTGTGTTTGATGGATGGATATTTCAAGATTTGAATAAAGGAATAACTGCTTTTGCCCCAAATTTATGGAAAGAATTGTTTCTAATGCATGAGCTTACCCAGATCATGAGACAAAAGGATGACCTTGCCTTTTCCCAGTTACTCAACAGATTGCGTCTAAATTGTCTTACAGATGATGATCTTATAGTGCTGAACGAAAGAATGATAAAGCAAGATGACTCATCTTGCAAGTGTAATAGTACTCATTACACTTGTCTGGTTGACCAGTAGTCTGGTTGACCAGTTTAATGATACTTTCATAGCAAACTTGAAAACATCAAAAGTCAATGTAAAGGCTGTTGAGAGTGCAGTAGGAGATTTTACACCAGATGTTAGAGCAAAGTTGATTAGCTGCTTACCCAATAACCAATCTGATACAGTTAACCTTGCCAAAAATGTTGAATTGGCAAAACAGATGAAATATGACCTGACTGCAAATATTGATGTCACTGATGGACTTACAAATGGCTCATCATTCAGTGTTAAGTTATTTGAGTACAAAACCAAATCTCCAAGACCAAGCATAGTGTGGGTGAAGTTTGATGATGACAAACAAATACAAGGAAGAAATACAGTCATTTGTTCAATGCAAATATAGACAGATCTTGGACACCAATCTTTGACATTTAAAGGTCATTTTCATACAGATACAAAAACTTTGAAAGAATACAATTTCCTCTTCGTCCAGCAGCTGGTAAAACAATTCACAAGGCACAAGGAGACACCCTGACAGAGGTAGTTGTAAGTTTGGAAACTAAATGTAAAGCAAGAATTCTACATATTCACTATGCTGCTCTGAGTAGAGTCACTACATTGAGTACACTTCAGAGACTCAGCTTGGACAAAGACAAAACATCTGTGTCTGATAAAGTGAAAGAGGAAACTAAAAGATTAAAGCGCGATGCACCTCTGATGCTTTGCTACAAGCCTTTGTACAGTATACAATCTGAAAAATTTAAAGTTGTCTTTAACAATGCTAGATCATTTTATTCCCATTATGACGACATTGCTTCTGATCCAAACATTGTAGAAGCAGATGTGATAGGAATAGCTGAATCCCGATTAATGAAAATTACTTGATATCTGGATTTCAACCAACACAACCCCTGGATCAGAATAGTAACAACATGTCCACAGGAAGACCACACCATGGACTTGTCATGTATGTGAAAAATGACTGTGTGCTTCATAACATAGAGATTTACACCAGCTCACATTTAGAATTTATGGTTGCTGATGTCATTTCACCCTCTAAAGGTCTCTTCCAAGTTGTTTTTGTCTACAGATCTGCTCTTTTGACCTTTTGAAACAAACATTCCTGTCTAATATGTACCCTTGTTTAGATTTTGCCAGTCCTAATATAGTTATTTTGGGAGATTTTAATTTTGATTTACTGTCTGGGCATGATTCTTTGCTTAAATTTATGTCTGATGAATTTCATTGTTCCCAAACAGTAGTAAAACCAACAACATGTTATGGAACATTGATATATCATGCATTTGTGAATTTAAAATCTAGAAGGGATGTTGAATCTGAAGTTCTTGATGCATATTGGTCAGACCACAAAATAGTATATATAGCTGTATAGACTAGTAAAATCAGTAAAACCCGCTATGGTGTTTGCACATTTAAGGTTGTTTTTATAAAGCAACCTTAAATTTGCTTGAGTGGTTATTGCAATTAATATGGGTTTCAACTCAGGGATAGAGGGATAGGGATAGGGGCTGATTGGAAATAAAATTTATTTCTCTTATTACATACATAACAAAATGTTTAAATAACAAAGCAATTTTATAATAATTGTGCCAGTTATCCTCCGACATCTTTTTTTTCTTTTTATGCTTTTTATATATATTTTACTCAAGGTTATGGTTTCCATCAGCTACATGTGAACATATTATTTGTAAGAGACAATGTATTTTTTTAAAAATAATTATGTTTATATGCCTGTAATATAATAGATGTATTTTACTCTTTAACTTGAAGTTCAATTATCTTTATAAATCTATTTTATGTTAAATGTATGCACTAAACACTTTTGTATGAAAGAAGCGTTTAAAAACTGTGCTAGCAATTCTAAAATTTTGTTATTTTTATGTAGTTTTTCTTTAAAGTTGGTCTCGTAATCTTTGCTCTTAATATTGAAAGTTTTTGGATCTCAGTTCAGGACAAATTTTAAACCATTACATGATTTTCAATCACATGTTTTTTATTAATCTAAGTAAATATACTAATATGTGATACTTACAAATGTTAATGCTAGTTTATGTACACACTTTCAATGCATAAAAGCAAGAAACTAAAGTGAATAGATATTATGATGCAACCTGGTTATCTCTTTGTGACTAAAAGAAGCAGAGGTACCAATGGGGTATCCGAATGTCAAAAGTCCGAAAGGGCAGAGACAAAACCAGTAAACACCAACAAAACGGGACAAAAACAGACAACATGTAAAACATGGAAACACAAAACAACTGAATATCAATCAACAACGCGAACTATGTAAAGCTATGAGACTATTGATACCAGCACTTGATACTTGTTTGATTCCATTACCTTGATATCAGCAATTCATCCTTTTAGACTTTGATACTGTTTATAAAACTGATGCCTATAGGACCAATACCTGTACATGATGTTTCAACGCTTTAAATGCCAGCACATGAAACAAATATCCAAGTAGAAATTATGGACAATGACTGCACCCACAATGGACTTAAAGTTTATGTTCTATGATATTTACAATATATATATATGCATGTGTATAACATATTTTTGGAGGGGGGATTTATTATTTAGAATTTCATAATTATCAATCTGCTTTGAACTTGTAGAATTCCAATTCAAAATTTTGTATATTGCAAAACACATTTTAGAAAAAAAAAGATGTTTTATGACACAGTATATGAGTCATGTATTACAATACATGCCTGGTGGTACTAAAGATCTGTACTAAGAAAATAATAATCAAGAAGGTACATTGTAGGACACAGTATACGAGCCATGTAATACAATATATGTCTGGTGGTACTGAATAGTTCCTATCAAGCTTGTTGCCTTCTCCAAAAATAAAAATATAAAAATATAAAGACTAAGATGCATGTGTTTTGCAATGTAGAGTTGTTTTTTGAACAATTTTGCTGAATTGTTTATTTCATTTATTATGAAATTCTAAGAAAGCAATACCATTTTATATCCATTGAGTAAAAATTAAATGTACAAAGAACTTTTTTGCTGATTTTTAAACAAAAAGTATATCAAATGTACATACAGTATATTACTGTTAGTATGAATACTTAAATTGATTTTCTAATAAAAATTCTAATTTGGAGGTTTTTCTTTGTTTGTCTATCAAATCTTGCATGTTCCTTTCTTCTACTTCATCATAGACAACAATCTACATGTAGGGATGATAGCGTTTTGGTTATATGTTCTGCCTACCTTGATTGATCGCAAAAGAAAAGAGGTGTTTTACTTAGATTTATCTACAACATCATAGTTATTTTTCTATGAAGGAAGTATGAATATCACCATGAAACTTGATACACATATGCATTAGGATACCACATCATTTTGTGGTTCCAATTTATCAAGCAATTAAGGGGTTAACGAACACTTTGGCTAAAATAAAATTCTGTCATTTAATTTTCCTGAAAATTCGCAAAAATATGTACTTTAGTCACATAAATTTAATTACAAATTCTTAAGAAAATCAAACCATAGGTTTCTTGGGAAAATTTTCGTTGAACATAATGAAGTTTCAACATTTCATATTTTGATCATTGGGAAGCTTGATTTCCTTGAACAAATGTGCATGACTAAAACATTCAAGTGATATTTAGGAGTTATCTCCCTTAGGTGTTCTGAACCCCCTTAAGGAATGCAATCATTTAACAAACTTAATCTCGTCTCATAAATGCAATATTTTAGAAGACAAAACTGAGAAGAAACCTTTTAAATACATACCCCAAAATGTTGCTGAAATATAAAAGAAAACGCACAAGGAGTAACTGTACCTGACCTAGCCTATAACGCATTTACATATCTCTTATGGGTTGAAGTTGTCAGATGACCCGTAAAGGGTTTGTAGCCCTTAACTGGCCATAAATAGTGTTTTTCCTATAGAATGAAAGCTTTTAACATTACAGATGGAAAAAAGCTGTTCCTTTCTTAAATGTTCAGCTTATTAACCTCTACAAAAGTCTCTATTTGGTCAAAGTTGTCAAATGACCTCTTATAGGGGTTATGGCCCTTTTCAGGACAATAATAGCATTTTTTCATCTTTTTGTCCTATATAATGAAAACTATTGCAGATAGGAAAAAGCTTTTTGTCCTATATAATGGAAACTATTGCAGAAAGGAAAAAGCTTTTTGTCCTATATAATGAAAACTATTGCACATAGGAAAAACTGGCTGTTGCTTGCTTCAATGCTGTAAAAAAGTCTTCTTTGGGTGGAAGTTGTCAGATGACCCCTTATAGGTGTTATTGCCCTTTAGGAGTCAATAAGAAAAGCTGTTGCTTGCTTAAATGTTCAGCTCATTAAAATCTACAAAAGTCTACATTGATGGAAGTTGTCAGAGAGGGGTTAAAGGCTAAACTTTTACCTTAAGAAAACACCTCATTTGAAGTTTGGTGGAAATGTTTTTCATCAAAAAGCTCACAAATATCCTACTGGGGACTAATAGGCCGGTAATATATTTGTACCCATTTTCATGCCTACTCAAAGTAACAGATAAACTTTCTCGATTATATATACCTTTGAAAAGGGGGAGGGTTTTTGTGTCATTTTGACACCTAAAAGTTTTTTATCTAGAAAATTCCATGAGCTTTTAAATGTTAATTTTGATAAAATGTGCAAGAAGTATCATATCTTTTTTAATAATTAAAAGTAAATCAGCATAAAATAAGCATAAGGCGTAAAATTTGGACAAAATGACATGTACCCCAAACAACTTTGTGAATTACAAAAATATGTTTTTACAAAAGTTCAGAACTATTGTTTTTTTATCTAGAAAATTCCATGAGCTTTTAAATGTTAATTTTGATAAAATGTGCAAGAAGTATCATATCTTTTTTAATAACTTTTACTATTAATTTTTTGCATAATCTTAAACTTAAAGGAGCCATTTTCAAATACATCATTCAACATGAAATTATCGAATCTGTTTATCACTTACATAGAGGTTTATTTAGAAAAAAATAGGAGGGCCATCATAACTCTATCAAACAAGTATATTACACTGATGGTTTAAATAAGTAAAAGTAAAATACCTTTGTTTAAAATATTATATATAAAAAAATATTTACATTGATTTTTAACAATTACAGTGTAAAATTTACAGTCACAGTAACGCATTTGCACATGCATTGCAGAAAATTCACACATTTGGCTTTTCTGTCGCGCAAAAAGCATTTCATTTGTGCCTTTCCTTAGCCACCAATCTTTTTCAAATATTAACTTTTTTCATATATGTTCTATATCTAGAAAAGGGCAGTTGTTTAAAAATTCTAAAGCAGATATAACACATTTCTACGGGCCATTTGGACAACAGTAGACAGTGACCTTTAGCTCACATCTACGTCACATGTATTAAACATTTCTTGAATTAGCCAGTTTTAATGCGTTTAACAAGTTTTTCAATTTTTCAAAGACTTAACAGAAATGATGGAAAAGCTAGTGTGGTATTATGGAGCAACCATATTATTTTTATCCACAAAAAGTTCACATTTTGCGAAAATAAAAAGGCAAGATGAAGAAAAATCCATGCCCCCGTAAAAACCTAATGGTTGGTCCTTAAGTTTATAGCAGCGTCAGTAAATATGAAGTACAATGTATCATACAAGTAATATAAAGAGACAACAAACTTTACTAAATTATATCATTTAGTGTTTAATTATTTGGCAATAGTTGCAGAATTTTACAAAAGGAAAATTGAAACTTATTTTATATGTAAATACTCGACTTCAGTTATAAAAATATACTGCTTTTTGGTTTGCAAAAGTACACTTTGACCTATACAAAGGTCTATGGAAGAATAAGTAGACAATTAAAACATTTGCCTGCTTGTATGTAAGTCTTTTTTCTTTGACATTAAGGAATATTAATGCAAATTTCCAAGATTGTTTTTAAATTGAATAAGTTTTAAATATACCTTGTACATATATATTATTTATTTATTTATTTATTTATTTCACATTTATATTCGACAGCCAAGGAAGACGTTGCTCCTATGATGATTAATTTTGAATCCTGTATTTGCACTGGAATACTCAACTACACAAGAAACTTTTCAAACTTGTTTTCTGTGATGACCTGGTTTTTTATCGTGTTGAATTTCAACAGAGAGGTTCTCCACATATTCACATGTTGACGTGGGTGAAAGATGCTCCAATCTATGGACAAGATCAAAACAAAGACATTATTGCCTTCATAGACAAATATGTTTCTTGTTCACTTTTTGACTGTTCTGAATTTGTAAAATTGCAAGTTCACAAACATTCACAAACTTGTAGGAAAAAAATAAACCTATCTGTCGCTTTGGGTTTTCTATGCCTCCATTAGATGAAACAATGATTTTAGAACCACTTGAAGAAGATATTCAATCAAAGATTGATTCTTTTGATAAAGAAAGCAAGTTGGAAGGCATGTAGAATTTCTCAAAGATGTAGTTGAACTCGACCAAGATGAGTACTTGAAAGCAATCCGAAGGAGTATTTCTGGTTCCAAAGTCTTTTTGAAGAGAAGACCTTCAGAAGTCCGAGTTAATGCTTACATGAAATCATTATTGCCTACATGGAAAGCAAACCATGATTTGCAGTTTGTATTAGACCCATATGCTTGTGCTATGTACATTGTTTCATACATTAGCAAGTCTCAAAAAGGCATGAGTGCACTACTTGACCAAGCTGCAAAAGAAGCACGAGATGGAAATTTAGATTTAAAACAACAAGTTAGACACATAGGAAACTACTTCACCAATTCAGTAGAAACAAGTGCTCAGGAAATAGTATATTTGACATTACAGATACCACTGACTAAAGCCACTAGACAAATAGTGTTTGTGAACACATCTCCTCCAGATAAAAGAATCTTTTTATTGAAGCAAACTTCAGAATTGGAAAAGTTATCTACAGATATTGAATCAAGTAATGATATCAAAAGGTATGCTAAGCCACCCTGGCAACTGAGGAATTGGTGTTTAGCAGATTATATTTCTCAATTAGAAATCAAGTATCCTCCAAAAACATCAGAAAATGAGGAGTTTGACGTTCAAAGTGAAAATGAATCAGATATTGACAAAGAAGAAGAAGAATATGATGAAAAGCTGAAGACCACTCTTAAAATGGTTAAAAAAGAGTTATCAGATATGTTGGATACAATAAGAAATCTGATTCAGAGAATTTCTATAGAGAACGCCTCATGCTTTTTTCCATGGAGAAATGAACTCACTGATCTTAAAGGAGATAAAGCAACATATGAAGAAATGTACAGCACAGTAAAAAGAATTGTAGAAAGCAAAGCCAAGGAATATGAAAACAATGTAGAAGCATTTGATAAAGCTCTTGAACAAGCTAAGCAGAGAATGTTTGCAACCAGTATGATGAACTTGCACCTGGAACACAACAAATAGAAGCAGAAGATGCTGTAGAAGGTACAACAGATGCTAAACAATATATTCATTTTAACCCGGATCGCCCGATTGAACATAGACATTATAACATGAGTGAAGATGTTGGTGTATCTGCTAGAACTGTTGAGTTTACAAGTCACGCTAAAAGAATTGGCGATCTTGAATACTTTCAATTGATAAAGTCTTTAAATAGGTTGCAGCGAGAATTTTTCCAACATGTTGTAACATGGATTAAAACTTAGAACGAACCTCTTTATGCATTCCTAACAGGAGGTGCAGGAGTTGGTAAATCTGTTGTTGTCAGAGTATATTTCAAGCACTTCATAGACATCTATACTCAGTTGAAGGCGAAGATCCTGATGGTATTAGAATTCTGTTGTGTGCACCTACTGGTAAAGCTGCGTATAACATAACTGGTTTGACAATTCACTATACTTTCCACGTAAAACCAAATAAGGGTCTAGATCAAAGCTTTTCATGTGATGTATTGAACACATTGAGAATGACGTACACTTTGTCTGTTATAATGATAGATGAAATTTCAATGGTTGGAAACAAAATGTTTTCCATGTTGGATGCAAGACGGAAGAAAATAAAAGGCAACAACTTGAAATTTGGAGCTGTTAGTATAATTGCTATAGGTGATTTCTTTCAGCTAAACCTGTGTTTGATGGATGGATATTTCAAGATTTGAATAAAGGAATAACTGCTTTTGCCCCAAATTTATGGAAAGAATTGTTTCTAATGCATGAGCTTACCCAGATCATGAGACAAAAGGATGACCTTGCCTTATCCCAGTTACTCAACAGATTGCGTCTGAATTGTCTTACAGATGATGATCTTATAGTGCTGAACGAAAGAATGATAAAGCAAGATGACTCATCTTACAAGTGTAATAGTACTCATTTATTTGTGCAGAATAATCTGGTTGACCAGTTTAATGATACTTTCGTAGCAAACTTGAAAACATCAAAAGTCAATGTAAAGGCTGTTGAGAGTGCAGTAGGAGATTTTACACCAGATGTTAGAGCAAAGTTGATTAGCTGCTTACCCAATAACCAATCTGATACAGTTAACCTTGCCAAAAATGTTGAATTGGCAAAACAGATGAAATATGACCTGACTGCAAATATTGATGTCACTGATGGACTTACAAATGGCTCATCATTCAGTGTTAAGTTATTTGAGTACAAAACCAAATCTCCAAGACCAAGCATAGTGTGGGTGAAGTTTGATGATGACAAACAAATACAAGGAAGAAATACAGTCATTTGTTCAATGCAAATATAGACAGATCTTGGACACCAATCTTTGACATTAAAAGGTCATTTTCATACAGATACAAAAACTTTGAAAGAATACAATTTCCTCTTCGTCCAGCAGCTGGTAAAACAATTCACAAGGCACAAGGAGACACCCTGACAGAGGTAGTTGTAAGTTTGGAAACTAAATGTAAACCAAGGATTCTACATATTCACTATGCTGCTCTGAGTAGAGTCACTACATTGAGTACACTTCAGAGACTCAGCTCTTTTGACCTTTTGAAACAAACATTCCTGTCTAATATGTACCCTTGTTTAGATTTTGCCAGTCCTAATATAGTTATTTTGGGAGATTTTAATTTTGAATTACTGTCTGGGCATGATTCTTTGCTTAAATTTATGTCTGATGAATTTCATTGTTCCCAAACAGTAGTAAAACCAACAACATGTTATGGAACATTGATAGATCATGCATTTGTGAATTTAAAATCTAGAAGGGATGTTGAATCTGAAGTTCTTGATGCATATTGGTCAGACCATAAAATAGTATATATAGCTGTATAGACTAGTAAAATCAGTAAAACCCGCTATTGTGTTTGCACATTTAAGGTTGTTTTTATAAGGCAACCTTAAATTTGCTTGAGTGGTTATTGCAATTAATATGGGTTTCAACTCGGGGATAGACGGATAGGGATAGGGGCTGATTGGAAATAAAATTTATTTCTCTTATTAAATACATAACAAAATGTTTAAATAACAAAGCAATTTTATAATAATTGTGCCAGTTATCCTCCGACATCTTTTTTTTTCTTTTTATGCTTTTTATATATATTTTACTCAATGTTATGGTTTCCATCAGCTACATGTGAACGTATTATTTGTAAGAGACAATGTATTTTTTTAAAAATAATTATGTTTATATGCCTGTAATATAATAGATGTATTTTACTCTTTAACTTGAAGTTCAATTATCTTTATAAATCTATTTTATGTTAAATGTATGCACTACACACTTTTGTATGAAAGAAGCGTTTAAAAACTGTGCTAGCAATTCTAAAATTTTGTTATTTTTATGTAGATTTTCTTTAAAGTTGGTCTCGTAATCTTTGCTCTTAATTTTGAAAGTTTTTGGATCTCAGTTCAGGACAAATTTTAAAACATCACATGATTTTCAATCACAGGTTTTTAATTAATCTAAGTAAATATACTAATATGTGATACTTACAAATGTTAATGCTAGTTTATGTACACACTTTCAATGCATAAAAGCAAGAAACTAAAGTGAATAGATATTATGATGCAACCTGGTTATCTCTATGTGACTAAAGCTATGAGACTATTGATACCAGCACTTGATACTTTTTTGAATCCATTACCTTGATATCAGCAATTCATCCTTTTAGACTTTGGTACTGTTTATAAAACTGATGCCTATAGGACCAATACCTGTACATGATGTTTCAACGCTTTAAATGCCAGCACATGAAACAAATATCCAAGAAGAAATTATGGACAATGACTGCACCCACAATGGACTTTGTTAATTTACTGTTTTATATACAATATCTATTGTCCTTGTTAATATTTTGACCTTAAGTTTATGTTCTATGATATTTACAATATATATGCATGTGTATAACATATTTTTGGAGGGGGGATTTATTATTTAGAATTTCATAATTATCCATCTGCTTTGAACATGTAGAATTCAAAATTTTGTATATTGCGAAACACATTTTAGAAAAAAAAGATGTTTTATGACACAGTATATGAGTCATGTATTACAATACATGCCTGGTGGTACTAAAGATCTGTACTAAGAAAATAATAACCAAGAAGGTACATTGTAGGACACAGTATACGAGCCATGTAATACAATATATGTCTGGTGGTACTGAATAGTTCCTATCAAGCTTGTTGCCTTCTCCAAAAATAAAAATATAAAAATATAAAGACTAAGATGCATGTGTTTTGCAATGTACAGTTGTTTTTTTGAACAATTTTGCTGAATTGTTTATTTCATTTATTATGAAATTCTAAGAAAGCAATACCATTTTATATCCATTGAGTAAAAATTAAATGTACAAAGAACTTTTTTGCTGATTTTTAAACAAAAAGTATATCAAATGTACATACAGTATATTACTGTTAGTATGAATACTTAAATTGATTTTCTAATAAAAATTCTAATTTGGAGGTTTTTCTTTGTTTGTCTATCAAATCTTGCATGTTCCTTTCTTCTACTTCATCATAGACAACAATCTACATGTAGGGATGAGAGCGTTTTGGTTATATGTTCTGCCTGCCTTGATTGATCGCAAAAGAAAAGAGGTGTTTTACTTAGATTTATCTACAACATCATAGTTATTTTTCTATGAAGGAAGTATGAATATCACCATGAAACTTGATACACATATGCATTAGGATACCACATCATTTTGTGGTTCCAATTTATCAAGCAATTAAGGGGTTAACGAACACTTTGGCTAAAATAAAATTCTGTCATTTAATTTTCCTGAAAATTCTCAAAAATATGTACTTTAGTCACATAGATTTAATTACAAATTCTTAAGAAAATCAAACCATAGGTTTCTTGGGAAAATTTTCGTTGAACATAATGAAGTTTCAACATTTCATATTTTGATCATTGGGAAGCTTGATTTCCTTGAACAAATGTGCATGACTAAAACATTCAAGTGATATTTAGGAGTTATCTCCTTTAGGTGTTCTGCACCCCCTTAAGGAATGCAATCATTTAACAAACTTAATCTCGTCTCATAAATGCAATATTTTAGAAGACAAAACTGAGAAGAAACCTTTTAAAAACATACCCCAAAATGTTGCTGAAATATAAAAGAAAATCCACAAGGAGTAACTGTACCTGACCTAGCCTATAACGCATTTACACATCTCTTATGGGTTGAAGTTGTCAGATGACCCGTAAAGGGTTTGTAGCCCTTAACTGGCCATAAATAGTGTTTTTCCTATAGAATGAAAGCTATTAACATTACAGATGGAAAAAAGCTGTTCCTTTCTTAAATGTTCAGCTTATTAACCTCTACAAAAGTCTCTATTTGATCAAAGTTGTCAAATGACCTCTTATAGGGGTTATGGCCCTTTTCAGGACAATAATAGCATTTTTTTCATCTTTTTGTCCTATATAATGAAAACTATTGCAGATAGGAAAAAGCTTTTTGTCCTATATAATGGAAACTATTGCAGATAGGAAAAAGCTTTTTGTCCTATATAATGAAAACTATTGCACATAGGAAAAACTGGCTGTTGCTTTCTTCAATGCTGTACAAAAGTCTTCTTTGGGTGGAAGTTGTCAGATGACCCCTTATAGGTGTTATTGCCCTTTAGGAGTCAAAAAGAAAAGCTGTTGCTTGCTTAAATGTTCAGCTCATTAAGCTCTACAAAAGTCTCCATTGATGGAAGTTGTCAGAGAGGGGTTATGGCTCTTTAAGGAACAGACCGTTATGACTTAAGGACCAGGTGAGCGATTCAGGCTCCTGGGAGCCTCTTGTTTCAAAGCATTTTTGAAGGAGGGATTTTATTGCCGATTTGCCGTCAATTTCATTTTGAATATCAAAACTGAAACTATTTAATGTTAAATAAAACTATGGAAAACCAAGCAACAAAAATTATACTCGCCTAGGGAATATTTTTCGGAATTTTGTGGACAATTTCAACCTGAATAAGTGGGCTTTGTATCGGTTCAACTAACTCTTAATTCAGCTGGCATACAGTCAATGAAAATATATATCATTTAAGCCCAAGTCACGAATCAATGACTGATCGATGATAGATCAATCACTCAGCCTTGGTAGTGTCGTATTGATAAATAATTGATGACGGGTCGAACTGAAGAGGGATGTTAAATCTATAAGCTTTACCTTCACTTAATCTTTAAGCTTAACCTAAACATTGGTGACCGAATTTTACGTTTGTTTGACACATTTCGAAATTACTGGTTCTTTGAAAACACATCTTTTTCATTTAGATTTTTTTTCTCTGTTACGCCAGGTATGTTTAACTTATTTATAGTTTTAGTTATAGATATTCACTCAACTTTACTTAGTTTCAATTTCTAATTAAAGGTTTTATTCTAATGTAGTAATAAGCAAAAAGAACAAATTATTTTTTATGGTTTTACTTGCATTCTGAAGTGTATTTCCAATTTCTGTTTCAAGAAATATTATTCGAAGTTATTGTTAGATATTAAGATGGTTTTATTTCATGTTGTTTCATTGTATTGATTATTTATTGTTTTTTATTCTTCTTTCATTTTATTTTCTCTATTAACTAAGCTTTAAATTTGTCTGAATCGATTCAATTGTTTTTATTTCAATAATTAATTTCTTTTTTCAGCTGGCATGCAGTTTTGATTTCAAAAGTTTTTAGAATTTTGATTAACTTCCGATTGAAATTTTAAAAAAAGTCTTTACTTTTTGTAGATCATTTCGGAAAAACATTTTATGTGAAGAAGTTTAACCTGGCTAAATATAAATGTATGTGTGTTTCGTTTATTTAAAAATTTATGAATGTGCCAAGTGAGATTTCTTTAGATCTTTGTGTAAAATTGACATTGGGAAATTATTGCTGATGATTTTAATAAAAAGTTTGTTTTCTCCGTTTTACGCCAGACGCCGAAAGACATACGCCAGGACAAGAAGTCAAATACGACAAAAGTACGACATTCGAGTTGCAAAAAGGTATAAAGTGGTACATGTACATTTGGAGGTTGTAAAAATCTTTTTATTTTGCGTCTCTAGATCGGCCAAAATCATGACTTATCACAATGCATCATTTCAAAAACATTATCATTTTTTAAAACAAATTTTGGTAAAGCTTAGTCAGGCCTGATCTAAACACCCTATTTCAACAAAAGACTTTGAATAAAGATTAAACCATGACAATTAAGCTTTTTCTGCAAAACAAAAATACAAAACATTTCTATTGAATTATCAGCTGTTCCAGAGATATTTACTATCGTTTAATAGTTCAGCTAGTCCTTTGTTATATGGACGATAGAACTCTGTCAACATTTGTCTTGTTTTGTTCAGCATGTCCCCAAAACATTGTTAATGTACCCTAGATTGAAATTTCTATTTTTTTTTTCGTCACGTAACTAATGTTTACGTACATGTATATCGTTTTCAATTTTTTTTACCAACTGCAGCCCTTTTCGAAGAATAATCAAGTTTCAAACCTTCTTCGTGTCACCCCGAACATTAATATTTATCATATTCATCAACAAGTTTGTCGTTTATGCCTTTTTATGATAATTTAAATATGTGCAACATTGATACTGTCTGTATTGACTACGCATGTTTGTGTATCCATATCTAAATTAATGGCGTAAAACATTTTGCATATGTCAAATGAAATGATTATCTAATATTGGCTGTTTTTTGTACTACCTATTACTATTCATTTGTGTCTCGCAACCGTGATGTTTTTTGGATTACTCCTAAGATCACTATGGAAGAGGAAGATTTGGCGGCATAGACAAGGTTTTGAAAATCCCATACCAAGTTTTGCGATCTTTCTCCTTTGTTTTTTGGCTTTCTTTTACCTTTTCTTCTTGGACATTTGAGATTGATCGTCGTAGTTCGGAAGTTTTGTTATTATTTTTGCTGACCTGGCCAAAGGTTACATGAACTTATGACATCACTAAGCGTTCGTCGTCGTTTGTTTACAATTTCAAAACTCTTTTCCTCTAAAAGCACTAAACCGATTGAAACTTTGCAGAAATGATATATGACATGTTGGCAACAAACGATTATTCAATACGAATATGTCCTCTGTTTCTAAGAATAAAACATATGGAAAAATAAATAACAATGGGTTATTACTCGGCAACTACAACAGATAAAAATATTGAAGCATCTTAGGTTCTTCAAAATCAAAAGCTCTTCACAAGCTTACACTTCGTCGACGTCGAAAAATGATTCCTTATAGGGGTTATGACCATTTAAAGTTCAACAATAGCACTTTTAATATTTTTGCTCTATAAAAGTAAACTATTAAGATAAATAAAAGTGTGGCCTACTTAAATTTTAAGATTATTGTGTTCTTTAAGGATGTTTGCTGGTCAGTTAAGAAATAATAAGGTTTATAATTTTTAATATATGATTGAAAGACCATTTGTGAAGGTACAAAATAAGCTTAAAAAATTCATGGGTTGCTGAACTCGTTTTCGAGATAATAAGCGTTCAGAATTTGGCGGGAAAAAGCTTTTTCTGACTTTTTCATTGGTTTAACATTAGACTTGTTTTAGTGTAAAAACCTATGAAATAACAACAAGAAATTTATAAAACTTTGTAAATGAGCTCTAATTGACCCAATGAACCTTATTATGAAAAGAAATTAGGGGGTTGCTGGGCAAAGAAATTATCCCTAATTTAATAGTTAAATCCAGAGGATTCCGAAAATCTTACAGAAATCTCAAAAATCGACCAGAAATCATCCTTAAAGGTCTCCTTAGGGTAGAAATTGTCAGGTAACCCCTTCACGGGGATATTGCTCTTGTAAGCTTTAAAGGCCTTTATTGATGTTTTGTGTTGTTGCTTGCTTCAACCTTTAACTTATTAAGCTCTACAAATGTCTCAATTGGGTCGAAGTTAGATGACCCCTTATAGGAATCAATCCAATGAAGGATGATTGCTGGTCAATTTTTGAGATTTCTGACCACTTATTATAGCGTTTCGAAGGTCAAAATTGGTGTTTTAGACCTATTGAATGAAAACTTTTGCAGATAGAGAAAAGCTGTTACTTGCTTGAACCCTCTGGTTATTTTAAGATGGACAAAAGGCTCTATTGAATAAAAATTGTCATATGACTCCATATAGAAGAGATCAATATGCCCCTGGGACTATAAGGCCAGGCGAGCGATTCAATGTGGTGGGAGCCACTTGTTATTGCATACTTGTGACTACATATGTTTCTAGACGGTGATTACATGTGTTTTAAATTTGCTATGACACATCTAATGGGTATATTTTTGCTTAATACGATATTATAATTATACTTACGCAGATCGAGAAATTGGAAAATTTTATGCATATATGTCGTCAGATTCTTGATATACTCCTCATATTGTAATATAAGGATTTGTTCTTTTGGAAATATTCTACACCAATCCTCCGAAAAGATGTGATACATCCCTACTCGTAGCCGGTTCTAGAAAGAAATGAGAGAAAAGTGTTATACAATCACTAAGCGCCACACAAATTTGTACCACAATATATTATATTTTATTGAAAAACAGTGTATTTCTTCATTTTTCATTTCTTTTACCTTTTGTATATCTATTTTCATTGTCAATTAATAAATGACACTGCTTATCACAAACTCAAATTATTACATCAGTTGTGAAACTGTGAATGTGTAAAACTCTGATAATCATACAAACTGATCTGGAAATATCTAAAGTTAACACAATTACTTTCTAGACATTTCAGTAACTGCAAACTGTTAACCGACAAATAGGAGGTAGAATTAAGAAAACGGGACGTAAAAAATATTGATACTATAAACCATTTTCTCTGTAAACTACTTTTCGAAATTCTGTGTTCCTATGAATTGACACCAGTAATCCATTTAAGTTCTTATTAAAGAAAAAAAAATATTTAGTAAGATGTATGATCATATTAGTAAACTTTAAACAAATTAACCTGAAAAGTTTCTAATGAAGAGTTACATGCACAACCTCTATCAGTGAAATACTTTCGACAATCTTTATGATTCGCCATAGCTTCTAATACAGAGGAGTAGAATCCTTCGACCGATAGATTGTACTTGATGGACCGAGCCTCATACAGATAGTCTGACCAGACTCTGAAATAAAACGATTGTTTTTATCAATCAAGCAAACACATCGGTGTTCAGGTTCATCATTACCATTCTACTCAAATGGCCAAATTTGATATTTATTTTTAGAATACTTACAACAAAACCTCAACACTGTAGGTAAAGTCAAAAGACCAAAAAAAAAATCGTTTTACCTTTTATATTTTTTCACAATGCATCTTTAATTTATCAAAACAGTTGTCCTTGTTTGCCATTTTTTTTGTGGGGGAAACCCGACTTAAGCTTAGAAGAATGTGACATTAAATATGTTGCAACAATCAATGATTAGTTAATAAAAAGTGTAAAACTACGTAAGGTACAACTAACAATATGTCAATAATATTTATAATTAAGGTTTTTCAATATACATTTGTATCAGTGCTACCCTTTAACCTTTTTGCAACTGATTCAATGTTGTACTATGCTGTACATGTCAATAGTACAATTTGTTCCAAAAATTCAACTGTCCTTATGAACTTTAACAATCGATAAACGTAAGCGTTAATTATCACTGAAAACCAACAGGAGCAAGCAATAATCGCCTGCGATTTAATGGTAGGTGTTACTGGTTTTTTTATTGCTTGTTAGCTCACCTGGACCGAAGGTCCATGTGAGCTATTGCAATCACTTTGCGTCCGTCGTCGTCTGTCGTCTGTCGTCTGTCCTATGTTAAATTTTTTTCAAAAATCTTCTCATCTGAAACTACTAAACAGAATTTAATGAAACTTGGTATGATTGATCCTTAGCATGTCTTGTACAAAACTTGTGTTTCGATTTTTGATCCGTCAAAAAACATGGCCGCCGTGGCTAAAAATAGACCAGGGGGCCAGACTACTGTTTTTGGATTGTAAATTAAAAAGTATAAGAGATAGATGCAATCTGATGCATCCTACTGCTTCAGCATCAAAAGCTCTACAAAAGTCTCTACTTGGTCGAAGTTGTCAGATGATCCCTTATAGGGGTTACAGCCCCTTAATGGTGAAAAATTAAGTTTTTTCATGTTTTTGGCTTATAGAATAAAAACTATTGCAGATAGAGAAAAGCTGTTGCTTGCTTAAATGCTAATTAAGCTCTACAAAAGTCTCCATAGGGTCAGTTTTCAGATGACACCGTATAGGGGTTACAGTCCCTTAAAGGCGAAAAAAAGTGTTTTTGGCCTATAGAATGAAAACTATTGCAGATAGAGAAAAGCTGTTCCTTGACTAGATGTTCAGCTTAATCAGCTCTACAAAAGTGTTCATAGGGTCAAAGTTGTCAGATGACCCCTTCTAGGGGTTACAGCCCCTTAAAGGCGAAAAATAGTGTTTTTGGCCTATAAAATGAAACATATTGCAGATAGAAAAAGATGTTGCTTGCTTAAATGTTCAGCTCATTTAGCTCTACAAAAGTCCCCATTTGGTCGAAGTTGTCAGGTGACCACTTATAGGGGTTACAGCCCCTTAAAGGCGAAAAAAAGTGTATTTGGCTTATAAAATGAAAACTATTGCAGATAGAGAAAAGCTGTTGCTTGCTTCAATGTTCAGCTTATTTAGCTCTACAAAAGTCTCCATAGGGTCAGTTGTCAGATGACACCGTATAGGGGTTACAGTCCCTTAAAGGCGAAAAATAGTGTTTTTGGCCTATAGAATGAAAACTATTGCAGATAGAGAAAAGCTGTTCATTGACTAAATGTACAGCTTAGTCAGCTCTACAAAAGTGTTCATAGGGTCAAAGTTGTCAGATATCCCCTTATAGGGGTTACAGCCCCTTAAAGGCGAAAATACTGTTTTTGGCCTATAGAATGAAAACTTTTGCAGATAGGGGAAAGCTGTTTCTTGCTTAAATGTTCAGCTTATTTAGCTCAACAAAAGTCTCCATTTGGTCTAAGTTGTCAGATGACCCCTTGTAGGGGTTACAGCCCCTTTAAGGCGAAAAATAGTGTTTTTGGCTTATAGAATGAAAAGTATTGCAGATATGGAAAAGATGTTGCTTGCTTAAATGTTCAGCTTATTTAGCTATTCAAAAGTGTTCATAGGGTCAAAGTTATCAGATGACCCCTTATAGGGATTACAGCCCCTCAAAGGCGAAAAGTAGTGTTTTTGGCCCATAGAATGAAAATTTTTGCAGATAGGGAAAAGCTGTTGCTTGCTTAAATGTTCTTCTTATTTAGCTCTACAAAAGTCTCCATAGGGTCAAAGTTGTCAGATGACCGCTTATAGGGGTTACAGTCCCTCAAAGGCGAAAAATAGTGTTTTTGGCCTATAGAATGAAAACTATGGCAGATAGGTTAAAGATGTTGCCTGCTTAAATCTTCAGCTTATTTAGCTCTACAAAAGCATACATAGGGTTGAAGTTGTCAGATGACTCCTCATAGGGATTACAGCCTCCAAATTAACATGTTTTCATGTTTTTGGCTTATATAATGAAAGAAAAGTTGTTATTTGCTTAAATGTCAGTTCATTAAGCTCTTAACAAAAGTTTCTAAAGAGTCAAAGTGTTCAGATGGCCATTTAAATAACATTTTGCACATTTTTGGCTTACAGAATGAAAACTATTGCTGAAAGAGAAAAGCTGTTGCTTGCTTAAATGTTAAGCTTATTCATAGCTATACAAAGTTCTTTATAGGGTTTACATCAAGACCAGGTGAGCGATTCAGGCTCCTGGGAGCCTCTTGTATTTATAATATCCTTTGCTGAATTACATGTTTAAAGGCTATTACGGTTTCTGGCGAATCTGCTTATTTAGTTTTACATTTTGAAAAAAGATGGCATATTAACAAACGTAAGACTTCAAAATCATGTCAGACGAAATGATTCGTTATTGTTTTGATTAGTGTTTTGCTGTTTCATTGTTGATCTGTCGTAAGATGAACATCTTTATATATCCCTATTATGTCTCATAACCGTATGGTGTTTTGTGTTACTACTAGACCCTATTATATCCATGGAAGAGGTGGATTTGGTGCTATTAAACCTAATTTACCCCAATTTCTTTTGAAATGCCTGTACCATGCCAGGACCATTTCGATCTTCCATTTCGGAATTCTGTCCGCCTTCTTTTGTCTCTTCTCTCTGAAATTTGAGATTAAGTCTGGTTATTTCATCATGTAGAGATAACCTTCAATCATCTTTTTATTGGTAAACTTCTCCTTCTCGTGTCAAGCTTATGAAGTGTACATATTATTCATTATTTATCTTCTTTCCGTTTAAACCTTGGTATAAGTACATTGTGCAAGATATTTAAAAATTTAAGCAATTGGTAGTGACCTAATCGATCCCTTTAAATCATCAATTGAATCGACAGTTCATGATCAATGAATATCATGCATCAATTGATACTTACACAGAATATAAGATTGATGAACAGTAAACTTAAACTTTATTAATATTGCATAACACTTTCTTCATTATATGTAAAAAAGGTGTGTGTATTAAATCAAAACTTAATGAATAAATAGTTAGAATATCTATTTAGAGCCATGAAATTAAGGTCTGAATTATTATAGAGTATAATGACATTTTTATGTTGCATAATCTTCTGCTGTATCTACATGTATTTCTGTATTCTATTGATTTACCTTAAATTATATGACTTTGGTAATAAACATATATCTCATAGTTGTTTACTAAAATGCACAAGCTACAACTTAAGATAATCCTACGATTAAAAGTGCCTTATTTAGGTTATACATGTTTCACTCAAGAGATTGAGTTCATTCTAAGGGGGAATATAGTTACATGTTTTAAATTAATATCCTTTTATTTATTTTATATTTTTGAATATTAATTTCAATGGTAGTATAAATAGATAAGTAAAATGTTGATAAGAAGTTTATTTTTTTCCAAAAATCTAGAAATAAATAGATGTTTGTCTCTATTTCAAATGCTTAGTACCTCTTTTAGGAATTTAAGATGCGTCCAGATTTACTTAATTCGTGTCAATTAAGCTTTGTTTTAAAGTGTTCGGCATGAAAATTTATACAAAACAATTTCTTGTTCAGCTCGGTCATGAATTCTAAAATATGAAAAAACATTAATAGAAAATGGATTTAGGGACAGCAGTTCTTTGATAGCGATTGATTGGAATATTGATCTAGATGTTATGCTTGAGGAAAGTCCACTAGCACACAAAAGGAAATTTGAATTGGCTATCAAAAACATACGTTCTGCTACTATGGAAAGGCCAAACTTTTCAGGGACTAAAGTTATAACTTTTTTAAACGTCTAGATCAAAGCTCCTAATGAAATATTTGTACAGTATAAAAAGCAGCTCTTGCATTTGATGCTTGTTATTTATCTTCTCTGAGATATTCTAATCTTTATTCATAAAGTTTTAATTTAATGCACAAAACATTTTTACATATATGCTAAATATATAAAGAAAGTTTGATGCAATGTCACAAATTAATAAAGTTTAAGTTTACGGTTCATCAATTTTATATTCTTGGTAAGTATTTATTGATGCATGACATTCATTGATCATGAACTGTCTATTCAATTTGTTCAATACAATAGAAGATTTAAAGGGATCGATTGGGTCACTACAAATTGCTCAGATTTTTAAATGTCTTGCACAATGTACTAATACCAAGGTATTAACGGAAAGAGGATAAGAGCTTGTGAGACATGTCACTATTTCCTTAATGGGCCTCAATGTCTCGACATACTGAGTTACTATCCCTCGATTGTTGTCTTCACTAAGAAATTTCACAAAGGCCATATATACCCGTAGACAGATATAAGACTTTTACCTCTGAGATAAGTACATATAAGACTTTTACCTCTCAGATAAGTACATGTGTGATCCGCAAATTTCGCCGTGAAATGACATTTTTATGTATGAAGTAGTTGTTAATCGTATACACAAATGTTGAATATTTTGATGGGGTAGCTTAAAATTTGATATAAAAAAAAATTTACCAGGTCGTCTAAATGTAATGGTACTCGGTTTTTCAAAACTTTAATGTTGTAGTCATATGGGACTTGGTTATAGAGATCAACCATGCTCTTATTCTCTTATTCTTAAAGAACCAGTTAACCAAACCATAAAATGACCAATGAAACGTGGTGCTCCAAATGTCTTTAAAGAAAATGAACGAGAGTATGAAGGGGTTTTAAAATAGAACTAACCAGAAGCCCCGACCAGAAGCGACCTTTTTATTGATGAAGGAAAATATATGGTTGTTTTTTTCAGATATGGTTTAGCCTTAGTGTGATAATTTCTTTTTATTTCTTTTTTGTTTATGTATCTGAATTGAAATTATCTAAATTACATTCAAAATCACCGTTCAACTGGATTTCTCATAATACATATGAGACGCATTTTCGGGTTCAGGTGGTATAAGTAGTCTGCATTTAGTACACGTGGTTCGTTACATCCTTCATTTCCGGGAACCAGTTGCCAATTATCATTGTCGTGTGATACATCGACTGTTGCTTCTCCTAAAAGTAATACACAAAAGTAATATATACATTTGATTTCGTAGCCGATTAAACGCAAAATCAAACATTGCCTTAAAGATATGACTTATAAATAATAGATAAGATTATGTTACCTATAAAATGAACTAAGATTTCGTGACATTTTGTTTATAAGAAAAACACCGGGGAACAACATACACAGGAAAAAATTAGACATACGTCTGACGTACGTTTGTAAAAACGTGCGTCTGACGTAGTGTATAGACATACGTTAAACATATGTTTTTTGACCGCCATACAGTAAACGTACGTCAAATAATTGTCAAAACATACGGCAGACGTACGTTTTTTAAACGTGCGTCAAACATACGTTTACCATATGTCAGACGTATAGGTTCCTAAAATGTATGAAATTTGTGAGTCATTTATTTAGTTTGTTTTATTATGAAATAAGAATATTGCCAAAATAATTTTTTAAAGTGCGTCAAACGTACGCGGTTAGAAACGCTAATTTAATATGCGTCAGATGACATGCGTTTAATGTACGCCAGACGCATGTTAAACGCAGTCCACATTTTGCCTGTGTAGAACTCATGATTTTTTTTACCTTAAAATATGAATATAAAAAAAATGTTATCATAAAAATCCCGATCTTCAAAATATATAAGTGATCATAAAACTTTTTATAGAAAAATCTGATGCATCTAGGAATATAAAGTAGAAATTTCCTAAGCACTTTCCAGCAACCATTACTAGGGGAGAGACCATTGCATTTTAGGGGTTGGGAGCTATGGATGTTTTCTTCGCCCTGCTTTTTTATTTTTGAAAAAATCGGAGCCTTGATATATATATTTCTCAGCCAAAAATACCATTTTGCTATTTTTTTAATTCTTATTTCCCGATTTTTTTGGCATCCAGCTTTTTTGTTTCAAATTGCACCCCAGTCCCCCTATATATCTCAAATGATTGCCCCCTTAATAACATTATCACATAGAAATGATAGTGCATGCATGATCAGATTACTACCTATCAATATACAAGGAAATGGAGGTATGCATGTGACGGTATAAACTAAAATTCTCTATGGGTACTCGCCTGTAATCAAATTAAAGAAGAGTTTATCCTTGGTCCATTTGTCTGGAGAAGGCGTTGATTGGATAACGTTCGTAGTGTGATGGAACATATCGAGGTACTGATCTAATGACCAGTGGTCTATATTGTGGAAAATAAAATATATTTTTACAACCAAAACTGCATTAAAGTTCCATGCGTAGACTCGGTAATACTTTATTTAATTACATTTTATTTTGAGTAGATGTAACGCTCAGCATATCAATATTCCTTTGATAGCTTATATATGTTTAAACTACGACTTTAGATTTACGAGATATAGAATGGTATGAAAGTTAAAGAAATTTAAAATGTTGAGTACAAATTTTAGGATTAATTGATTTTTATTTTTTTAAAATGATTTTGATGTTTGTTTCACACGAATTTGATGTGAACATTATTTCCTTGCGTACACAGTAAATTGTGGTACTACTATTTGAAAATTCCCTATGGTATCATGATCAATCATTGATATGCTTGAAACTAACACGCACCATTTTAATATGCAGTTTCTTTTTTCTATTAGTATAGATATAAAAATGAACAATCCTTACTTATCTTGTGAAATTGAACAATATGCACATGAAAGGAAGTAAATGTTTTCATACCTTTTCCGATTAGGAATCTTTTTCTTGTGAAATAAAAAGGTTCTTTCTTTGACCCTTCGCCCACACACCAGGATGGTTCATTTATCCGTTCCAAACGTCTGTTGTCGCACATTTCAGCATGCCAATCATAAAGAAATAGGGTGCACATCTCAGAGTATGAATAGGTGTCTTTAAATGGTGTCCGTTGTAATACGATACATTGCGATAAAAGCATGGATTTTTAAATTCATCTAAATAATAGAAGTTCTCCTACAATAAAAAATAGCTCTGTAAAAGAAAAATGAACTAAAGATATCATGTACTTTAACAAAAGGCTCTCAAGAGCCTGAATCGCTCACCTGAATTACACAGGTACATATATTTGTAGATATTATTGTGCTTAACCATATGCGATTTAAATTTCTGAAATATCTTGATTAGTCAGGCTTCTTGTTTTATGAAATTTTATACATGAAAGCCTTCTTTTAATGCTTAATTATTTTCACTTTTTTGTAAATATTATTTTAAGGTTGAGAAAAAAATCTAGTGCATATATACATTTATTAACTCACCCTAATGTTAAGAGTAAATTTTGCAAAAATTAGGAAAAAGAACAATAACTCCCACATCAGCAATCAGATCTTTTCAGAAATTTCAGGACAGGTAGGTCTTAATATGCTGATCACTTTTGATTCCTGCACAATTTTGATATCTGAAACCATTTTTAGTTATTGACAAAAAAATGCAATTTACCCCCATGTTCTATTTTTAGCCATGGCGGCCATGTTTTTTTACAAATAAAATCTGAACGATAGAGTTGTAGCATATAAGCTATTAAACAAGAGTGGCATGTTAAGATGCAGTTGGTTTTACCATGTCAAACAAGTTAATCTTTGAAATTCAGGGGGAAAGTAATGAAAAATGGTAAATTTTGTTGTTTTAAGGATAATAACTCCTGACAGAAATGATCCTACAGCTTTGACCTAAATACATGAAATGTAGATCTTGATGTGCTTAATCATATGCAACTTCAATTTTTGAAATATCTTGTATAGTTTTTAAGATATAGGGCTAAAAAATGCAAAATTTTGACAAAATCCAGAAAAAGGGCAATAACGCCTACATCGGTTGTTGGATCTTCTTGAAATTTTCAGAGCAGGTAGATCTTGAGATGCTGATTACTTTTGTCTCCAATCAGAATTTTGATATCTGTAGCTATTTTTGAGTAATTAGCAAAAAACTGCAATTTACCCCTATGTTCTATTTTTTGCAATGGCGGCCATATTTTTTAACGAATCAAAAATCCGAACGACTGTTTTGTACACATAATGCCATTGAACAACTGTACCAAGTTTAAATGCAATTGGACGTATGGCGTCAGACAGTTAATCTTTGAAATTCAGGGGAAAAGTAATGAAAAATGGTAAAATTTGATGCTTTAAGGGCCATAACTCCTAAAAGAAATGGTTCTACAGCTTTGACATAATTACGTGAAATGTAGAAATTGATGTGCTTAATCATATGCAATTTGATTTTTTAAAATATCTTGTATAGTTTTCAAGATATAGGGCTAAATAAGTGCAAAATTTTGAAAAAATCCAGAAAAAAGGCAATAACTCCTACATCGGTTGTTGGATCTTCTTGAAAATTTCTGGGCCAGTAGATCTTGAGATGCTGATCACTTTTATCCGTTGCCAGAATTTTGATATATTTTGTTACCGTTTTTGAGTTATTTGCAAAAAAACTGTAATTTGACCCCTTTGTTCTATTTTTAGACATGGCGGCCAAGTTTTTTTTTACGAATCAAAAATCCGAACGATAGTTTTTTACACATAATGCCATTCAACAACTGTACCAAGTTTGGTTGCAATTGGACTTATGGTGTCGGACAAGTTAGCATTTGAAAAATTGTTTACAGACGACGACGACGACGGATGCCAAGTGATGGCATAAGCTCACATGGCCTTTGGCCAGGTGAGCTAAAAACAGCTATAGGTATTTTAATCTCATCTGGTCAAAGTTCATGTGAGCGTTTGCAATCACTATGCGTCCACCCTCTAAATAATTTCGAAAATGTTCTCTTCTGAAAAAAAACTTATGACCTTTTGAAGGCATATAACAGTTTTTATTTTATTTTCGCCCCATAGAATGAAAACCTTTGCATACAGAGAAAAACTGTTTCTTACTAAAATCTTCAGCTCATCAAGCCCTTCAAAGTCTATACAGTGTTAAATTTTCAGATGGCCTAAAATGAGGGTATTTTCCTTTGAATGACAGTAGCAATTTTTTTTCGCCCTTTTTTGTCTCACAACCGTTTTGGGTTTTATGGTACCACTGGATTGCAATGGAACAAAGGGGTTTGGCGCCATAAAACTTGATTGAGGCCACAAGAAGCTGGGTGAAAGTTATATTAGCCTTTACATGTAATTGGCTGTTCCCAAAAGCGGAAAATAAAGAGATCTTTAAATAATGTCTTTATCTATATATAAATTATGCATAGAACTTTATAATATTTACAGTAGAAACTACAAATTCTATTATTTTTAATTATCATGGTATATTTTTTTGGCATAATAATTTCTTATAATTTCAAAGCAGCTTTTGGTGCTCAAGCAAAACATTTCGGCACACCAAGGCTAGATAAGATTGTTTATTCCAATTAAGGTCCCATTACATGCATAAGGGGCATCATAATTTAATACAATGATTTTATAAATACCCTATTATTACCCTCACATGACAACTTCTTCAATCATAAGGAAACACAAATAGAGCACCTTTTCTTATGTGAGCTAAAACACATTGTTAACCTTTAAGGAGCTATAACAAATTCTAGGAATCACCTGACTACATCAATCCAGTGGAGACTATTGTTTACATTTAAAGGGCCATAACCCCTATAAGTGGTTGTCCAACAACCTCAACCAAATGGACAATTTTGTAGATCTTAATTACAATTAAGTCCAGTTCTAACATCTCTTTAGATGACTGATTCGTTTTTGTCATTTTCTCTGGACTATGAGATTAATCATTCAAGTTCGGTAGTTTTGTTATTACCTTTATTTAGAACTGTCAGGAACTGTCAGGAATCTGTTCTAATTCTGTTCTACTGACAGCTCTAAAACTGTTTATGACAGGCCCTGTTTGTCTTTTGTGAGACATTAAATGATACCCCGCCACGATATAATATCAAAAGTCGCCAATCTCAAAAACTTTTTCAGATCATGCTGGAAATTGATCTTGACCTGTATTTAATTGTACTAAACGGCTGAGCGAAATATCATTCAAATCCCATGACGTGTTTCCAAGTTATCAGTCGTAAACTCAAAATTTCATGAAATTTGATTTGATTTTTCAAAGTCGCTTATCTTGAAAACTATTGTTTGGATCATGCTGTAAATCATGCTGGAAATCGAACTTGACCTGTAATTTATTGTACTCAATAGCTGTACAAAATATCATTTGAATCCCAAAACGCGTTTTCAATAAAGGTAATAACAAAACTGTCGAACTTGAATGGTCAATCTAATCCTAACTTGGTACAGACACTTCCAAAGAAGTGGTGGGTTAAACCAGGTTTTATGGCGCCAAACCTCCCTGTTCCATTGCGATCTTAGGATCCGGTAATGACCATAGAACACAACATCGTTGTGAGACACACTACGGATATTGAGGTGATCATCTCAGTACAGCAGACCAGTCAAACACTAATTAAAACAACTAACCACCATATCTTTTAACTCAATTTTGAACTTTCCTACTAGTGGCTGATAATGAAGAAAGAATTTTTTAGGGATCGTATGAGACGTATTTTCTTACAGCCCTGCTCCGAAAGTCGGTCACGAAGAAATCGGTGTCTGATCAAAAAATCTGTGAAATGTGTGCAATATCGAATAAGTTGTGAAATATTAACACCGTATGCAGGGGAAGTAGGTATATTGCTCTGTAGATTAGGAAAATTAATAATTTGAAAATTAGAATCGTCTCTTTTATCGTAAACTTTTGTACTGAGATGACCACCTTGGTCAAATTCGAGGTGCAAATCCAATTATTGGTCGGAAACCTTCGGGGACGAACGGACGGACAGACACCGAAAAAAAACTGAGGGTATAAGATAATATCTGGCACTTCGTGTGGCGGGGCATAAAAATAGATTCAAATTGATGTCATATTTAATGAAAAGTATAGATGGAAAATGTAAAATAGCTGTTTTCATGTTTTGTCTGACAGAATTTCAATGAAAGCTATATTGTTGAAAAAAATATAAGAAAAGCTGATGCTCACCCAACCCTTTAGCTGATATAAGTGGATATTTTGCAGGCTTACGTCCTATTGCTGTATATGGTGGAATTATAGTGTAATATACAATTACTCTGATTATTGCATGCATGAAAAATCCTATCATTTATCTACTTACTTTTCGAAAGTCGAGATGATTCAAAGTCTTTTCAAAGCCCTTTTCAATTTTCGGATGCACACCTCTGCCGTAACATAATTGATCTTTTGATAAAGTTGAAACTTGTTTTGGTGATATGTCTTCATCTTTATCATGGATAAATCTGTATTTCTTTATGATTTTTAGAGGCATGTACAACTTATGAAAATAAATTATGCTTACACCGACATATAGGGCAAGAATAACTCCTATTAAACACAAGAACCGTCCGCGCTGTAAATGTTTTAATTGCAATATGTCCGCGTATGAAACAGATACCTTAAAAGAGAATAATGATTTTAGATTAAACATGTTAGACTCTAATAATTGTTAATGACTATGGTTTTGCATTAAGCTTGATACTAAAGATTAAAGGCGAATGTCTGGGGATTTTTTTTTCAATGATTTTATTTTCTTATTTCTTCCTATCTAATGCCGTTTTGTGAAGTTTGGTTAGAAAGTTAAAGTAACATGTATACATGTAAATGCATTATATTATAAATAGGAACACAAAGACATACAGTGAAAATATGAAATTCGTATTTTTATCATTTTAAGTTCAGTATTTACGTCAACACAGTTTTGTCTTCTCTTTACACTATATATCTATTTTTTATTAATAACAACTTTAAACTGACCAGATTTATGCCAGATAATTTTCTAGCGGTTTTTTTAACATGGAATCTATAAGCCAATGTTTTCGACCTAGTGATATCTGATACAAAGAATTCAGGTTTTTATCAACAACACTGTTTATTTTGCAATGCTATATTTGCATATTTCGGAGATTCACCTATCACCAGCAATTCGAATCTGAAGACAATGTGGTTGTTAAACGAAGAAATTCACAATGAATTAACTGTATGTATTGCGTGGGGTTAAAATGTGATAAGGCAACTGTCCAATTTGCTTTTGATTGGTCATTCTCAGAAAGGCATTTTTAGCAATAACCGTAGCTAATCACTATTATCCCATCTAAAAACCATACCCGTATATGAATGTGGGAGTTGTTTTGGTATATCACCATCATAAAATCTTTTAAAAGATAAATTACATTGTTTGATTAAAATTTGTAGGAAGAAATCTGATGAATGAAAATAATAATAGTTGTATAACATAAGATTTAATACAATAACTTACCATATTAGTTGTCTATTCAAATATCTATATTGTGATAAAGATATGACTTTAATGGATAATTGTCTTGATTTGTCTTCGTAAGATGTCGTAAATGATTTTTCAATTATAAATATTTTGCCAGCTGTTTGACAAGCTGTTTGCCTACCACCATCGACAAATTTTAGCTGGCTGCTGAGAAATCTTTCTCCTTCATGTCTAAGATATTCTTTATCATCTATATTTCGTTTCAAAACATGTTAACATAAAAACCTTTTTTTATATCTTTTTTATATGACCGACAACAAGTTTTATTCATTCTTTTTAATATACAAAACGAACTATTTAACTATGGAGGATTCAATGACCATGATTTATCTGTTACTTGATTTATTCGAGTATTTCATTCATAAAAATAATATTTTTATCATTGGTAGAGCGCCTCTAATGAGTCTTGAATAGACGAAACGCGCGTCAGGCGTAGCAAAATTTATTGTCTGGAACTTTGTTGTCATTTGTATTTCGAACACACGTGAACGTTAGCACTGCTGGTGGAGTTTAAATTCCCCGAGGTTAGCCCGCTCCGGCACCAACACTTTTGAAATGGAGAATACATCAATGCTTTAAATTATCCGTCTAAATTTCAAAATTGTCTGAACCCTAAGGTTCTTCCTACCCCAGACATAGGTTGAATATCTAAGTAATAATTTGGTTCCCCAGTTTGGTATTTTTGGTTATACTGTTCTATGCCCTTCATATTCATACAGTGTTTGGAATTTTCAATATTTTTGGTAGAACGCCTCTGATGAGTCTTGAATAGACGAAACGCGCGTCAGGCGTAGCAAAATGTATTGTCTGGAACTTTGTTGTCATTTGTATTTCGAACACACGTGAAGGTTAGCACTGCTGGTGGAGTTTAAATTCCCCGAGGTTAGCCCGCTGCGACACCAACACTTTTGAGTTGGAGAATACATCAAAGCTTTAAATTATCCGTCTAAATTTCAAAATTGTCTGAACCCTAAGGTTCTTCCTACCCCAGACATAGGTTGAATATCTAAGTAATAATTTGGTTCCCTAGTTTGGTATTCTTGGTTATACTGTTCTATGCTCTTCATATTCATACAGTGTTTGGCATTTTCAATATTTTTGGTAGAGCGCCTCTGATGAGTCTTGATGAGACGAAACGCGCGTCAGGCGTAGCAAAATTTATTGTCTGGAACTTTGTTGTCATTTGTATTTCGAACACACGTGATGGTTAGCACTGCTGGTGGAGTTTATATTCCCCGAGGCTAGCCCGCTCCGGCACCAACACTTTTGAGTTGGAGAATACATCAAAGCTTTAAATTATCCGTCTAAATTTCAAAATTGTCTGAACACCAAGGTTCTTCCTACCCCAGACATAGGTTGAATATCTTAGTAATAATTTGGTTCCCCAGTTTGGTATTTTTGGAAATACTGTTCTATGCTCTTCTTATTCATACAGTGTTTGGCATTTTCAATATTTTTGGTAGAGCGCCTCTGAAGAGTCTTGAATAGACGAAATGCGCGTCATGCGTAGCAAAATTTATTGTCTGGAACTTTGTTGTGATTTGTATTTCATGAGTTACATGTACATGTACCCTCTGATATAATTAAGATTCAATCATAAAATTCAAATTTTATTTTTACCGAAGGGGTTTTTGATGGTTGTCAGACATATATCAATTATACTATTTGTGTACGATACATCTCATACTCTATGAAGTCATTGAGGTCTTTAATTCTCTTTTCCAAAAGTGAACACCTTATTGTATTCGTTACGATTTTTTTTCATAAAAATGGCAAACAACATATCATTTTAAACCTTTTTCGGTCATACTTGAAGTTGTTCTGACTGACCCTGCGAAACCGATCTAATTTAACTTACGGCATCACTATAAAACCGCCATATTATAAGATCAACTCATAGATCATAATAAATATAGGAAAACTGAAGTACAAGTTGCTTTCTTTAAAAAAAGAAAGCAAACGCGAGCTTTATATTTTTTCTTTCTATTCAGCAAGATTTTATTGATGAAGTTGAATAATGTATTGTTGAATATTTGTTGTACATGCAGCAAAAATGCATATCAATTCAAGGATATTGGTTCAGCGGAGTCAGATATAATTTAGAGTTGACTGAGAAATAAGCTGTTCTTTTTAAGTTCAAAAGCTAAATGTATTACATCTAAGCAAACCCAGCATTTGTAATGGTTGTCAGAATAGGATTTGCGTAAAAATTCTTATAGAATTTTATAAGCAACATTTTTCATGTAAAATTTTATTTCGTGCAAGTTTCATATTTGTTTTCAAGAAAGGATATTAATGAAAAATTTAATATTTCTCGTTTTTAATTATCAAATTGATTTTGTCATGTTAGTAGTAAATGTTTTAAATATTTCTCATTTTGCAATCAGATTAAGGTTTAGATAAAAACATGTTTTAGAGACATATTGTTTAAAAGATTAAAAACTAGGGACAGATGAATAAAAATTAACAATAAGAGACAATTAAAAGTAGACGTTTTACTTTAAAATAAGGGTTACGCCATAAAATATAGTCTTTTACTTAACGACTTAGATTCCTTTTAATATCATAAAATATTCTTGTGCTAAGCCATTTTGAAATTTAGAATTCAAAACTGTCATTGGTTGTCAAGCAGAAAATAGTCCTAAAGTCTTGGAGATGCTTTATCCTTAGGAAATCGTCACTTCATTGCTGGCTTCCAGATAATAAAGACTGTTTTAATTTCATCTCCTTGACTTTATTGTTTCAGGCCCGACAAAGATCCCAGAATCTAAAGGCTCAGACCTTATTCGGTTTCCTGACAATAACATCAACTGCATATACACCTTAACATACGCTCTACTAAAAGTTATACCTACAGCAAAATCTACTGTGTCAACTGGAGAAGAATTCAAAAGTCCCAGTTACCGTATAAGCAGTTGATGTACAATTTGAGAACAAGGAGGATAAGCTTCAGACCAAAAAGAAAAAAACATCAAGATGCCAAGCCCCAAAAACCCATCCGTTTCTGGACAAAGTGTTCAGATCGAGACAGTTGAGGTCCACCAGCCAAGTGAAGGACCCCCAGCTGCACCGACAACAGCCCCAGCACCGACAACACCATCAACACCATCCCAAGCTGAGAATGTGGCAACACCACCAGGATTTGATACCAAGGTATCCGTATCATTAGAAAAATATGATGGCAGCACAAGAGCCTTATTTTCTGCATGAAATTTATTTCACTTGTTCAACTTCAAAAAATGAGCAACATTCAAGCCGTTCTAACTTTTCCATTCTATTGCATTATTTTTGTTAGACGCTTTTTCATTGGACGACGACCTGCGTACAACCCACGATTTACCTGCCGTAACTAAGGAAAGTCGACATATTCCGAGAAGACACGTTTGATCTTCAAAGAGAACGGTTACCTGCATATCCTGGACGCTATGGTTTCGCAATGAAAAGTGCTGACCGACTGGACAATCGTCGAATTTGATATCACTTCTCTGCCAGCACTAATCATTGCCAAACCATAGCGTCCAGATCTAAGGTAAAAGTAATATTTTGTTTTTGAGATATTTAGTAATGAAATTTTCAAGTGGACACATTTTCAAGATTTGAATTTCCAAGACTTACAGATAAGGGCGGAGCTTTAATCAGCTGTTTTCTGTTTATCTTAACATTTTCAAGCACATGCACATGCTTACAACTTGAAAGCGCTTACCTTATCTAGAAATCTTCATAATGGATTTGGATTTTCTTTCATAATCCATTTTAAAAAAAAATCAAACCGAAGGTGGCAATTTATTTCATTCATTATCATTGTATATACTTGTGTTATATAATTTCATAGCTAGTCATATATTATCAGTGGTGCACTAACTATTTTAGATTTCATCAATTTATTAAAATATTTCGTATTAGTGTTAAAACACATTTAGCATGTTTAGGTATTAAATCCCTTCTATGATAAACATATTTTTTTCTAGGCCTATCTCGACGTAAGGCAGATCTTTTTCTTTCCAAATATCTAAGATCATTTCAGACCCCTTTATGATAAAGATAAGTCCAAAACCTTTTCAATTTGTCTTTTCGTAGAAATGAATTTCCTTCATGTGGAGCATGTTCCTGATTTTCCCACCACATTTGTCTATTTTGTTCATTGGTAATGCATGGTCTACAAAGACAGTGACCCTGATGAATCTGGGTCAGGTTCATTAGAATAGTTTTCCTGGGGAAGATAATCATTTGTTTCAGAAGAAACTGAATCATCATTATTTCCAATGTTCACTTCATTAAAATCCCAGTCATTGTGTGCAAAAATGCCCTTATAGCCTCAATTTGCTCTTCATTTACTTCAAGTGACAGAACAGAATTTTGTTGACTTTCACTATTTTCCTCCATTTACAAGTTTCAACTGGGCAGAAATTTTGTCTGAAAATTCCAGAAGATTTGATGAATATTATTTTGGGGGAAATAAGGGTTCCCAAATTTTATATAAATGTCTTAGTCTATTTTTATGCTTCTAAGGAATCCAAGAGCTCCTTTGTTATCTTTATCTCTAAGATCGCTCTATAATGGATGCCCAGAGGACATTAATTTGCTAATTAAAAACTTTATTACCTAACTGAAACCCTCTAATGCACTTTACATACTGATTATTTATTTGTTTTTACCAGACTTTGGCGGGAGTGACCTTCTATATGTCTCTGGTTCTGTCTATTATCACTAGGGTTGGGAAGCTTTTATGTTCTTAAATTATAGATCTTTTAAAACATATCTATTATTTCTCATAATTTCTTTTTTATGTTTTCTGAGAAAACACGTGTCATTAATGTCCTCTTTTGGAAAAAAATTCTATATTTCTTTATTCTGGCTAAAGTACACATATATTATCAAGCAGTTATCTGGGGTTCCCCATTTCAAATGGTATAGGCTTTCATACTCTGAACCCTGACTAAGCTGTGGGATTTCATTTATGAATGAAAATTTACAATGGAAGAAAATAAAAATAAGACAAGTAGAAAAAGAACTCCTTGCTTTCGAATTGAATTATTTGGAACTGACGAAAAGAAAACTGAATTTTTTTCTAAACTTGGAGAAATAAAAGAACAATTGACAAAACAATATAATAAACCAGTTGGAAATATACAAGTTACTGAAGCATTGCTTGAAAATTATAGTGCTCAAACGGAAAATGACAAATCTGTGCCTAATAAACCGTGTCCATCAACCTATGTTCGATCAAAAAGACAGACTGTAACCAGAAGATTTTTTTGACATCCGAGAATTCTATGAAAAGACTCATTTCAGTAACTGAGTGGCATTCAAGGCAATGTACAGAAAAGTTAAACACTACTAGATTACTCATGAAAGGACATGTTTGCAAGACTAGTTTGAAATGAAAAATAATTCGCATTTTCTTTTTACGATATTCCCTCTCAAATAAATTGTGCTTCAGCCCAGGCACATCTATGAGAGTGATGAATGACTATTGTTGGGACCAAATTAGAAATATCGATAAGAATAATTTAAAAAAAGGTTCATTTCTTTGCATTTTGATAATAGAAATGAGCGAGAAAATATGCCAATTTTTAAAAGTTAACATAATTCAGCCGATTAACAAATTAAATTTACTTTTCAGATCATAGTTTGATTTATCAAAAAGTCAAACCGAATCTAGTTGATTCGATCTGTTGAATTACATTAAAGAAAGAAGAATTACAAAAAGAACATCACATGGTATCTTAATCCTGAACTTAATGACTAATTTACAAATATTAAGAAAAGGTCTGTCGTTGTTTTTTACATTTATACCAAAGGGTTTCAATGCCGGACATGACCTATAAAATTTACCAGGTGATAAGCAATAAAACATATAAGGAAATAGGGTGGAGCCACATCTGATCAAAGTTCTAAAAATAAACGCAAACATTGAGCCGAATCAAAACAAATGCACATGGCTTATCATATCTTATCAACATTGAAAGTGGCAATTACCTTATTACACTGAATCAGTAAAATTAAGTCCATAAAAATATATAATTTATTCCATCCAAATATTTAGATTTATACTGCATTGTTTTCAAATAAATTTATTTTCTTGCTCTTTTTCTACTGAAAACACATTTCAAATATCTTGACCAAATTTTGTCTCTGAATGTGTAGGCGGGTATTTTATAGTTCTTCTTTCCTCTTTTCCTTCTTGGCATGCGATGGTTTGGCTGATTAGATTATAAGAATCTAACACCGGTATTAGGGCAAGATAAGGAAATCTCCGACAACCCGAGGGTAAGATTTCAAGTCTGCAACGAGGCTCTGTCGAGTTGCAGATGTAAAGAAATCTTACCCAAGGGTGTGCGGCTATCTCATATGGGGTGGTGTGAGACAGAAAAATCCCACACCGCTAAAAATAGGAACTGTCCTGTCCAAAAATTGAGAAAATGAAGTGTAGTCCCTATCTACATTCTCATTCCAGTGAAAGACACTTAAGTAGGCTCTACAGTTATATTGTTTATTCCAAAATGAAATTCTTTTATTTTGATAAATATTTGTCACATTATTAAAACTTTCCACATAAAATGTGTCCCGACCAAGCACATAATCTTTTGCATGTTTGTAAATTGTTGAATTTAGTATTACTCCAAGAAGAAGTTTTTTCTGCAATAGGAGATGTAATAACTATCCTGGATGGCTCATAATTCTTATCTTGTTTACATCTTGAGCTAACATGACATTCATGATGTAAGTTTTTATAATGGTCTACAATGTTCAATAAAAGTTTCTTAAGCTTGTTTTCATCCCCATCACAGTTTTTGATAGTCCAGTAAATATGTGTTGCAACAGGTTCCAACTTGTCAGAAAGCTGCATAGACCATGTTTTTCCTTCAGATGACTTAGTACTAGTTGATACTTTCTTCAAAGCTGTTTTAACAGACTTTACACAATGCCATACATCGTTTTGGTTGATAGCCTCAGTATCTTCCCCCACATATTTATAAATCGATAAATATCGATCATGACAATGAATGTTAACTTGCACATCTTTAGAATGTAAGAAGTCATAGACGTGTTCAGTTCCAATACGTTCATGTCTTTGTGAAACAGGATCAATTGACTTTGTAACATGCTCACATCTAAGAATTTTATGTGATTGTTGACCGAGACAAGCAATACTGGAATCTTTAGCATTGTTACGCCATCCATGTCTGGCATCTGTCATGATATCTATTTCTTATTCAAGATTCTCATATGAAGCTATTCCCTGTAAAAGAGCTAAGTCCGTAGTTTTGTCATACTCCTTTTCAACAAAGATAACCTTTTTTTATCTGATATAACACCAATTCCTGAGCCCTTCACAAAGCGTTTGTAATCTACAGGTAAGATTCCACTTGAAACAATTCCATGATTAACCCTACTATTAACTAAGTACACTAGTCCCCCCTTTATAAGGCCACCCTTGTTGCCAAAGAAAAGTTGCCTTATAGTGGAGGTGGCCTTTCGTGGGGAGATAGAATTTGTTGGTCAATATCTAAAAGTAACACACAGAAAAGATTGGACATAACTTCATAGCTATCAATTATATATATGTACAATATTTTCTCCACATATTACTTCCATTTCTGCCATTTACAAGATGAACAGATTTGGGGGTTTTCTGTGATTAAAAATATTTTGATACAAGATTCCCAATTCAAGATGTGTTATTGTAGTATAATTGTTCTGAGCTTGGGTTCATTAAATTTTTCTTAATATCTTACTAGGTTTAATTAATTATTAACAGTTTTTCAACAATAATTATAGAAAGCCTGCAGACATATTGTCTGATCACTTATTGAAATAAAAAGACTTCATTTATATGTCTTTGAAGCCATGTTCCTTTTGATTTGTAGATATTTTTTATGTTCATTTATATCAATGGTTTGATTTTTTACAAAATAAGATAAATATATAAAAACAGGCTAAAATATAGCAATAAATAAATCAGACAAATAGATAAACACAGTAAAAAAGCTTTTTATATGAAATACATTCTTGATTAAAATATTAAAAATATTTTAGATTTTTAAAAATTTTTTGGCCATAAATAGAAGGAATTTGACCATTTTGACAGCCTCTGGCCACAGCAGGGAGGTGGCCTTATATGGGGGGTTGAATTACTTGTATTTTAAGTGGTTGTTACCAAAGAAATTGTGGCCCATAAGGGGAGTGGCCTTATATGGGGGTGGCCTTATATGGGGGCTACTTTTGAAATAAAAGTGGTTGTTGCCAAAGAATTGTGGCCACATAAGGGGAGTGGCCTTATATGGGGGGTGGCCTTTAACGGGGGAACTACTGTGCTCTGTTGAAGGTAAATATGGGGAAGATTACCATGAAAAAATATGAGGTGTTTCTTTATTTCCACATTTTAAACTAGTCTTGCAAACATGTCCTTTCATGAGTAATCTAGTAGTGTTTGAATTTTCTGTACATTTCCTTGAATGCCACTCAGTTACTGAGATGAGTCTTTTCATAATATCCCCGGATGTCAAAAAAATCTTCTGGTTACAGTCTGTCTTTTTGGATCGAACATAGGTTGATGGACACGGTTCATTAGGCACAGATTTGTCATTGTCCTTTTGAGCACTATAATGTTCAAGCAATGCTTCAATAACTTGTATATTTCCAAATGGTATATTATATTGTTTTGTCAATTGTTCTTTTATTTCTTCAAGTTTAGAAAAAAAAATCAGTTTTCTTTTCAATTCGAAAGCAAGGAGTTCTTTTTCTACTTGAGTTATTGTTATTTTTTTCCATTGTAAATTTTCATTCATAAATGAAATCCCACAGCTTAGTCAGGGTTCAGAGTATGAAAGACTATACCATTTAAAATGGGGAACCCCAGATAACTGCTTGATAATATATATGTACTTTAGCCAGAATAAAGAAATATAGAATTTTTTTTCCAAAAGAGGACATTAATGACACGTGTTTTCTCAGAAAACATAAAAAAGAAATTATGAGAAATAATAGATATGTTTTAAAAGATCTATAATTTAAGAACATAAAAGCTTCCCAACCCTAGTGATAATAGACAGAACCAGAGACATATAGAAGGTCACTCCCGCCAAAGTCTGGTAAAAACAAATAAATAATCAGTATGTAAAGTGCATTAGAGGGTTTCAGTAAGGTAATAAAGTTTTTAATTAGCAAATTAATGTCCTCTGTGCATCCATTATAGAGCGATCTTAGAGATAAAGATAACAAAGGAGCTCTTGGATTCCGTAGAAGCATAAAAATAGACTAAGACACTTATATAAAATTTGGGCACCCCTTATTTCCCCCCAAAATAATATTCATCAAATCTTCTGGAATTTTCAGACAAAATTTCTGCCCAGTTGAAACTTGTAAATGGAGGAAAATAGTGAAAGTCAACAAAATTCTGTTCTGTCACTTGAAATAAATGAAGAGCAAATTGAGGCTATAAGGACATTTTTGCACACAATGACTTTGATTTTAATGAAGTGAACATTGGAAATAATGATAATTCAGTTTCTTCTGAAGCAAATGATTATCTTCCCCAGGAAAACTATTCTAATGAACCTGACCCAGATTCACCAGAGTCACTGTCTTTGTAGACCATGCATTACCAATGAACAAAATAGACAAATGTGGTGGGAAAATCAGGAACATGCTCCACATGAAGGAAATTCATTTCTTCGAAAAGACAAATTCAAAAGGTTTTGGACTAATCATTATCATAGAGGGGTCTGGAATGATCCTAGATATTTGGAAAGAAAAAGAGCTGCCTTACGTCGAGATAGGCCTAGAAAAAAATATGTTTATCATAGAAGGGATTTAATACCTAAATGTGTTTTAACACTAGTACGAAAATGGTTTTCATATCCAGATGGTCAGGAATATATGGGTCATCACTGGGATTAATTATATTCTTTTATTTTAATAAATTGATGGAATCTAAAATAGTTAGTGCACCACTGATAATATATGACTAGCTATGAAATTACATAACACAAGTATATACAATGATAATGAATGAAATATATTGCCACCTTCGGTTTGATTTTTTTTTAAAATGGATTATGAAAGAAAATCCAAATCCATTATGAAGATTTCTAGATAAGTTAAGCGCTGTCAAGTTGTAAGCATGTGCAAGTGCTTGAAAATGTAAACATAAACAGAAAACAGCTGATTAAACATCCGCCCTTATCTGTCAGTCTGGGAAATTCAAATTTTGAAAATGTGTCCACTTGAAAATTTCATTACTAAATATCTCAAAAACAAAATATTACCTTTTCCTTAGATTTTGAAATAAGATAGATTACATGTATATATGTTCCAACATCCATACCAAAATACATTTAAAACAAAAAATAATGAATGAAGTTATTTGTAAAAATGCCTCCCAGATATGAAAACAGTCAGGAAAATCATTCAAACAAACTTTTGCCTCATTGGTTTCTTTTTATACCCACAGTCCGGTCTTTAAAAGTGCCAAGAAAATTGATTATCCTTTAGTTAGCTCAAGAAACCATCTTTGTTTTTCGCCGGTGCATGTCTCAAGGAGAACGGTTACCTGCATATCCTGGACGCTATGGTTTGGCAATGATTAGTGCTGGCCGAGAAGTGTTCTCAAATGCGACGATTGCCCAGTCGGTCAGCACTTTTCATTGCCAAACCATAGCGTCCAGGATATGTTATTGTCAGGAAACCGAATAAGATCTGAGCCTTTAGATTCTGGGATCTTTGTCGGGCCTGTAACAATATAGTCAAGGAGATGAAATTAAAACAGTCTTTATTATCTTGAAGCCAGCAATGAAGTGACGACTTCCAAAGGATAAAGCATCTCCAAGACTTTTGGACTATTTTCTGCTTGACAATCAATGAAAGTTTTGAATTCTAAATTTAAAAATGGCTTAGCACAAGAATATTTTATGATATTAAAAGGAATCTAAGTTGTTAAGTAAAAGACTATATTTTATGGCGTAACCCTTATTTCAAAGTAAAACGTCTACTTTTAATTGTCCCGTATTGTTAATTTTTATTCATCTATCCCTAGTTTTTAATCTTTTAAACAAAACATTGCGATATGTCTCCAAAACATTTTTTTAATCTAAACAACCCCAAAGCTACAAGGGCCGGGACCTTAATCTTATTGCAAAATGAGAAATATTTAAAACATTTACTACTAACATGACAAAATCAATTTAATAATTAAAAACGAGAAAATATTAAATTTTTCATTAATTTCTTTTCTTGAAAACAAAAATAGAAATGTCAAAAATATGAAACTTGCACGAAATAAAATTTTAAATGAAAAATGTTGCTTATAAAATTCTATAAGAATTTAGAATTTTAACGCAAATCCTATTCTGACAACCAGTACAAATGCTGGGTTTGCTTAGATGTAATACATTTAGCTTTAGAACTTAAAAAGAACAGCTTTTTTCTCAGTCAACTCTAAATTATATCTGACTCCGCTGAAGCATTATCCTTTAATTGATATGGATTTTTCTGGATGTACAACAAATATTCATCAATACATTATTCAACTTCATCAATAAAATCTTGCTCAATAGAAATAAAAAAATATAGAGCTCGCGTTTGCTTTCTTTTTTTAAGAAAGCAACTTGTACTTCAGTCTTCCCATATATATATTATGATCTATGAGTTGATCTTATATTATGGCGGTTTTACAGTGTTGCCGTAAACTAAATTAAATCGGTTTTGCAGGGTCAGTCAGAGCAACTTCAAGTATGACCAAAAAAGGTTTCAAAATGATATGTTGTTTGCCATTTTTTATGAAAAAAAAATCGTAACGAATACAATAAGGTGTTCACTTTTGGAAAAGAGAATTAAAGACGTCAATGACTTCATAGAGTATGAGATGTATCGTACACAAATAATATAATTGATTTAAGTCTGACAACCATCAAAAACCCCTTCGTTAAAAATAAAATTTGAATTTTATGAATGAATCTTGATTATATCAGAGGGTACATGTACATGTAACTCATGAAATGATAGAAATATTAATTTTATAAATGAAATACTCGAATCAATTAAGTAACAGATGAGTCAAGGTTATTGAATCCTCCATAATTAAATAGTTCGTTTTGTATATTAAAAAGAATGAATAAACCTTGTTGTCGGTCATATAAAAAAAAGATATAAAAGTGTTATTCATTTTAACATATTTTGAAACGAAATATAGATGATAAAGAATATTTTAGACATGAAGGAGAAAGATTTCTCAGCATCTAAAATTTGTCGATGGCAAACAGCTTGTCAAACAGCTGGCAAAATATTCATAATTGAAAATCATTTACGACATCTTACGAAGACAAATCAAGACAATTATCCATTAAAGTCATATCTTTATCACAATATAGATATTTGAATAGACAACTAATATGTTAAGTTATATTGTATTAAATCTTATGTTATTCAACTAATATTATTTTCATTCATCAGATTTCTTCCTACAAATTTTAATCAAACAATGTAATTTATCTTTTAAAAGATTTTATGATGGTGATATACCAAAACAACTCTCACATTCATATACGCGTATGGTTATTAGATGGGATAATAGTGATAAGCTACGGTTATTGCTAAGAAGGCCTTTCTGAGACGCGACACAACCTACATTATAAACGTATATTTTAAATATCCACAATGGAAACAGCCAGCAGCCTTCAATGTGACCAGCGGTCGCTGCTCGCTGTTTTCTAATTGGCCCCTGGATTGAAAATAAAATACATATGATTCAAGACCCAATCCCAAAGTGCATTGAAAGACCCTCTTCTTGACAAAAACAATTAACATAAATTCGACTTAATACAAACATAAGCTTTGATAAAGATTCCTTAGGACAGGCACATTAAAATATGGCGGGGTTAAACTAGTTTTTTTGCGCCAACCTTCCCCCTAATGATAATCAATAACAAAGCACAAACTAACACACAGTTAAAATCAAATCGATAGAACTTCAATTCAACAAGAGAGTATCTGAGACAAAAGGACAACAGGTAATTAACGGAACGTAAAAGATACTCTCTTGAGAACACTCGAAGTTACTGACAGCTAGCTAAGAAGCATCCATCGACTGATGTAAAAAAATCAAGTATGTCGATTTTAAATCCGACACACGTCAAACACTTGATTTGATGATGCATCATCACACAAAACCGACACACTTGACCGCTGTAATGCTCAAAAATGACATAAGTATAAAAAGGCAATTAACATTTTAAAGTAAGTATCAAATTATCAATATTTTTACCAAAGAAGACTAAATTCAAAGATTTTACTAAAATATCCATTTCATAACCTTTATTTAATAAAGTTTTTAGCCAATTTTGCATTCCCAAGGGATTGTTTTTGAATTTATTTGCTCTATAAGCTAGTTGGACAGTTGCCTTATCACATTTCAACCCC